>VYZS01004426.1:16614-54630 GCA_013400695.1 Neodrepanis coruscans | reverse complement strand
AAAGCAAAGCATTTCCTTGCTAAAAATGAAGGATCAGAAGAACAACAAACCAACCCAAGCCCCAACAAACCCCCAGTGATATTCCAGTGATGAACAGCTTTAATTAGAAGGAGGTAACAAACACTTTAAAAAAGATATAATTTCAGGCACTTTCTGTACTTTAGTGCTCCTGGAAGGCAAATAGTATTAATTCTTGCAGCAAGAATTGGAGAACTAATTTGGCTCAGCTTTAATTTAGTGATGATACAATCTAGCTATAATTAAATTGCAGCCCCAAAAAAAAAAAAAAATTCTAGGTAACAAAATTTAGTTAATTTAGGTACAAACCTGAGTTTGTTCCTCTGTAATTAATTTGTTCTTCAAACTGGGAAGAATCACCATCCCTGGGGAAGCAAAAGTGAAGGCAGCAGCCCATAACTTCCACATTATTTTTTAAGTTTCTGAGGGAAAGCTGGGAGGAGAATCCTTAAATTAAGATTGTAGCTCGTTGAGTGGCCTAATTATGACAAAAATTCACCCATTATTGACATATTTTTGGCTTTTTATAACCAGAGTTTTCATCAGTGATATCAGATTGTCATAAATCTGATTTTTTTTTTGGTTTCCTGATCAGTGAAAATTGCTGCTAAATCCAAAAACATGACAACAAACTTACAAACAATTTGAGAAATCCTTCTTAATACCCTCAAAACTAAAATTTGAAAGCTTGGAGAGAGGCAACATTCACCTTCCTTTCTTTACTGAGGATAAAAAGATACCCCTCCACAGCAAACATTTTCATTTAGCAAGAAGGAATTAGATGGAAATGTTAAGATTTATCTGCAGGAGCAGCAAATGAATGTCTGTGTGCATCTGGCTAATTTGACTTTCTCAAGGCTGAGCCCCACTTGTGCAGTTGGTGTAAATCCCTCTGGGAAGTGGCTTCTTTCAGGAATATCACTTGAGCAGATGTTGCTTGTTGATTTGGCAGTTTTCTTCTTGGTGCTTTCATTTTTCTGAGAAGGAGGAGAAACTTCCTTAAGAGCTGGAAATAGAAATGCCAGCTGAAAATACACTGAATTTCCTGCTTTTCCCAGCCTTTGGAATGGTTTGGGTTGAGGAAGGAGGATAAGCATCGCTGTGGGGATCTCTTTGAAGTGTTTTATCAGCCTTTAAAAATATCAGAGAGGAGATTTGTGCCTTGTAAAAATAATTCTGATTCCACCCTGTGTGCCTGGAGCTGATACAATTCCCCCTGTGGTGCAGCCCTGAGGTGACCACCTCAATATTCCAGGGAGAAATGGGGATTTTCAGGGCTAAAATCACCTCTAAGGCCTTTTTGGATTTCTGCAACTGGTTTTAGTTTTGGCCATTTGTGTGTCTGAGGTGTTTTCTGCTGGATTTCTCTGCCTGGTCAAAACCCAAAAGAACCATCCCCTCAAATGTGATCAAACCCTCCAAATCTGGCAGTTTATCATAAATTATTGCTGAATTTCCTTCCAACAATCACTTGTAACTGCTGGAAAATTATTCTGTGGTAACTCAGAGGCTGCATTTTGTGAAAAAACACTCTGAAAAGTGTGGATGGGTCCTTTTCACAGTTGGTTGCAGGGCTTTTATTCCTCCATCCTTCATGGAGACTCCTTGGAATGCCTTGATTTTGTAAAGAACTGATATTTTTCTGAAAAAACACTTGTAGAACTTGTATGTTTGAAGCAGAGTGTTGAAAATTGGGATTTGCAGCTCATACAAATGTAACTTGGAAGAAGAATAATTCAATAAAAATAAATCTGAGGGTGTCTTCAGGTCCTCTGCTCCAGAAACTTGCTCAGATTTCCTTAAATTAGGCAAGAATTCCTTAGTCTTAGCCCTGGAAAATATGAATAGGTAAAAGATCTTCCTCTGTCCATGTGGATGGGTTCCCAATGGTATTCCCAAGACTGTGGGGGGGGGTGGTTGTAAGGAGCTGTCAGGGTTTTCCAGGAGTTCTGGAGCCAGGACAGGAGCAGCACAAAGAGAAATGTTGGTTTGGGTGCCAAAAAAAAAGGAGAGGAAATAAACTGGTCCCAAGCCCATCAATCCCAGTGCAAATCTATCAGGGACATGAATGAAAATATATGATTTATTCTCCCAAGTGCTAATGTTATCAGAGCTGGTGGCACTTGGCTGCTGAGGGAGCTGGAGGTCTGAGAGAGGCTGAACTGGCCACTTTTGATGGATCATATGAAAGGTTTGCCTTTGACAGATGCTCAGGAAAGTGTTTCCAAGAGCACTCAACTCTCTTTTTTGGGAAGCTGAGCCAACCTGCAGAACCCCATCAGTGTCAGCCTGGATTCAAAGTGTCAGGGAAGGCTCCAAAGAGACTTGCAAATCTGTGTTTTATTTTGCATCTCAAACTCTGAGTTTGGGACTGGGAAGATGAATGTTGGCACCTGAACCTGCAAAGAGAAACCATTAATGATCAGCTTTGCACCAAGGTGGTGTTTGTGACATTTAACTGCACTGTCTGATTCATGTTTTTATTATGCTCCTTTAAGTGAGGATGTGTCTGCATCCCAATCCAGAAGGTGCACTGGGAACTTAAAAAGGGGGAAAGGGAGGATTCTTCCTTCTGGGAAACCCAATTAGGTGGATAAATGACACAGATGACTTGACTAATTTATGTTCTCTGTGATTTCTGTGATGAAACACAACACACAGGCTGTTCCCTCTGCTCCTCAGGGCTTTGGGTAGTTTACTGTTTGTGGCTGTAAAAACACACCAGGGAATACCTTAACATATGCTGGAGCTGAACTGGAGGAGAAATGGCAGCAGGAAACATAAAATGCCTCTTCCTGAAGTGTTTGTCTAGAGAAAAAAAAGGCAGGTTGTGATTTCCAGCTCTCTTCATCAGAGAGGCTGCCTCTTTAAATGTGTAAATTATCATCAAAGGATCTTCTTGCTTCATTAAAACAGCTCCCACTTGAGGGGTTCATTGGCAGGGCTGCAGCCAGAGGCTCCTCCACTGACCACAGGGTTCCTCCTTTATTTAACAGTTCCCTCAATATTCAGGGAGGGGAAAAAACTAACAAAGGAAGTAATTCCACAGCTCTCCTGCAATAAAATGTCATCCTGCAAAGCACTGAAGTGTCCACTTGCCTTCTCAGGGAGCCCTGAGGATGCACAGGATGGGCTGGAGTGGTTCCTGCTGGGCTGAGCTGGGATCCAAGCCCAGATCTCAGAGTCCCCTGGGGATTTGCTGCTCAGAGGAGTCTTTGGATCACTCTGAAGAAAATCCTCTTTAAAATCTGATCCTAAAAAGTATCCACAAAGTGGTGCCTTGTGTGCTGAACTTGCACCTCAAAATAAAAGGAGGCAGGTTCTGAAAATGATGATAAATATTGGATGATTTGGGGATTTTGGTCAGGTGGGACTGGGAAACAGCTGGAATGACTGAAAGAACCTCCCCTTCCTCCAAAAGGAATGTCTTTATTGGAAATCTCAGAATTAATCTGATTCACAGAGACTTTCCAGACTGAATTTTTCGTTTCCTGCTTCAGGACATTTGGGGGAAAGCTTTAGATTCATTTTGAAATGATTCTATGAATTAATTATTTGAAGTTTATCCACTTTTAGGACTGTGCTGTTCCTTTTCCATTTAAGCCCAGCGGATTTAATGTCAAGAAATCTTTTCAAAAACGATCCCAAGGGCGTTTTTTAAAGGATTCATTAACTCAATTTCTGCTGCTCCTGAGCTGTGATGGCCTTGGGTTTGTGTTTTCCTCTCTGCTCTGATATTCAGGGAATTCTGGAGCTGAATTATGTGTCACTTTTCTCCCTTGCCATTGACTCAATTGCTTATTTCAGCCAGTGGATGCCACTTGCAGGTCATTTGTCCTCATTGAGATGCTGAAGTTGCTGAGTAATTTTTTATTCATTTCAAGGCTATTTGTTTTAATGATATTTTTTTGCCTGTATTACAAGTCTCTGCCTGTGCTTTTTAGTAAAAGTCCAGGTAAGTATTAAAACCAATGGAGTGTTTCCAGCACTTGAGCAGGGTAATATTTATGGAACCATCTGGTCCACTCAGGTTTATTATTTGGGGTGTGCAAATCTTCCATCAGGAGAATCCATCACGATTCTAATGGAACCCATCAAGTTTCTAAATGCAGCTGCAATTTAAGGGACAAGATTAACATATTTTCACAGCAGTTTTACTGAAACAGTTGTGTTTTTGAGTAAGTGCCCTCAAAATTCAGATTATGTTGCAGTTTCTGTAAAAATGCCACTAAAATTGGGAGAAGGAGCTATTTGTGGTCATGTCTATCCCTTGGAGTCTCAGGGCTGGACACAGTACCTGGAGCACAGCTGGGGATGGGTTTTCCAAAGGCTGCAGGGTTTGATCAGAAACAAGTGATAAAGCAGCAAATCAGCAACTTTGTGCAGGGATAATTTAGTTTTTTGGGTGAGGATAATCCTGGTTTTACTTGTAAAAAACCCACCTTGCACCATCTTGGTCCTCAGTGTTGCAACTTGGTGACAAGGGGTTTCTTCAGCCTCCAAAAATTTGGCTCCAACGTGGTTCCTTATCAACAAAAAAAGTGCATTTCATGGAATCACAGAATGGTTTGGGCTGGAAGGGACCTTAAAGAGCAATTGATGGGTCTGGCAGCACAGAGTGTTGTGTGGGAATCCCCAGGAATGACAAGAGACATCAAAAATGAAATCACAAAATGGGGTTGGGAGTGACCTCTGGAGTCCAACCCTCCTGCCAAGGCTGGGTCACCTAGAGCAGGTGACACAACAACATGTCCAGGTGGGTTTGGAATGTTCCCAGAGAAGAAAACTCCAATAAAAAATGTGTGGAGAGCAAACAACTCCTGGGAGGGGGAGCAAAACCTCATCAGCACCAGAATTTTGAGGTGAAATTGTGGTTGTAGCAAAGTTGGACTTTACGAGTAAGGACTGATTTTTATTTTATTTTCTCTCAGATATTTAACTTGGAAGTCCCTTTCTAGCCTGAAAATAGGAGCAGTCCAACTTATCGAACCTCTAGGAATGAGGGAGTGAGGTAAATGTTACTAAAAGGCAAAATGGGTGAATTTTTGAAGCTCCAGGAGGAAAAGCAAAAGAACCCTTGTCAGACACCTGTAGTTGCAAACCACTTCCGTGTTGTGACTCTGTCCTGCTGCTGCCTCACTCACCCTCTTTTTCAATCCATCAGTGCCCCTTGTCTCAGGGATAAGGAATTCCCTTCCATTTACACTCCCCAGAGGTTATTAACCCAGAGTGGGAGGTCAGCCAAGAGGCCCACTTGAGTTAATGCAGAAATGAGGCCAATTAATGGAACAACAGGACTCTGGGCTTTTCTATTTCAAGCCAAGAGCTTAAAATCAGAAAGGGTATTTATTGGGAGGAAATGTACCTTTATTAAGGAACTGCATTTGAATGGGGCACAGCACCCTGACACAGTGATTGGAGTTTTCCTGTGGAATGGTTTGGGTTGGAAAGGATCTGAAGGATCATCCAGTGCCACCCCTGCCCTGGGCAGGGACACCTCCCACTGTCCCAGGTGGCTCCAACCTGCCCTTGGACACTCCCAGGGATGGGGCAGCCACAGCTTCTCTGGGCACCCTGTGCCAGTCCCTCCCCACCCTCCCAGCCAGGAATTCCTTCCCAATATCTGTCCCTTCCCTCTGGCACTTTGAACCCCTTCCCCCTTTGTCCCACCAGTAAATTTCTTTCCCTTGTGCCAGAGCAGTTGAAAGAAATGTCACAAACAGTGCAGCAAAAGCACAAGTGTCTGCAGGGTGACACAAACCATGAGCTCTGCTGCCTCCCCATCCCTGGTGGGATCTCCATGGCCTTGCTGCTCCAGGAGCACATTCCATGGCACAGGTGAAGTTTCCCACTGGAATTCTCTGGAGAACAGGATACAGAGCAAGAGAAACATCAATGGGGTGTCCCCAGACATGATGTGCTTGTGCCTCATCCTTGAGGGCAGGGACTGGGGCAGGGATTGCCTTCACCAGCTCTACTTTGGGCTGAAACCCCAAAAAACTTAGAGTAAAACACTCCCTATTCTTTCTGGAATAGTTTGGACCCAAGTCTTTTGCCAGAGCTTGACATTCTGTGCTCATGGGAGCCTTTGAGGGAGGAGGGCATTAAAAAAGACTTGGTTTGAAACTTGTCAAGGGGAAATAATATCTGCAATTGCTCAGCTTCCTGATTAAAAAAACCCACCACAGTGTCTGAGTAAGAGCAATGTTTTCTCAGGCATTAGTGATACTTTAATTCAATGCAGCAACAACAACTACAAAAAAAATTGATTTTATTGCTCCCTATTTTATGGATCATGAATTTAAGTGAGCTAAATAGTCAAAGTACAGGTGAATAATGCTGCTTTAGTGGGCTGGTGACCACATTTCCTTCTGCATTTCACTAAATGCTTTTTCTTTTTTTGTTTTTTTTTGGTTTTTTTTTGTTCTGCTTACTCAGCTCTTCACATCTCCAACTCCAAAGACCTCCAAAGAACAGTAAAGAACCCAACTGCTGTGTTTACCTGGCTGTGCTCAACAAGGTTTTATGCCCCTTCTCTGGTGGGTTTTTCTCTTTATTTTGGTAAAACTCTGCAAAAATACATGTTCTTAGGACCCAGTTTGGTTGCTGTGTCACTCAGTGTTTTGTTTCAACTGAAGACAAGGGTTAATATTAAGTATTTTGAACTAAATATCTGGAATATCCATTGGGCTGAGTATTGGAGAGATCATATGAAGAGATTGTCCCTCCTCCAGAAAACTTCTGGGATTTATGAGAAAAATGAGAATTGATGAGTGCAGAGGCTCCAAAAACTTGTTTAACTTACAGCAGTGAGTGGGGAAAGACAAAAAATAGGTTCCTGGCAACAGGTTGCCCAGAGAATATTCTTAGGGTTGATTTCAGTATCAGGTCATTATTTTGTAGGTTTGATATTGGTTTTAGCCTCTCTTGTCATTGCAAATACAGAGCTACAGCTCTGAGACCAATGGGGACAAACAAATTAATTTACCTTTTCTGCACTCTGAGGTATTTTGTGCTCTGACAGATTTGAATCCAAACCACCCCAGTGCCAACCCTAAAAAAGCTGCTGCTCTGAGCTTAGAAATGCCCTGATGCAAAAACCACTGGGGATTACAGGGAAGAATCTCAAATCCAGCTGGGATGTCCCTTTCCAGGAGGATGTGGAAGCCTCTGGTTGGCTCCTCCCTGAGGGCAGAAGGGAAGTGTGAGGCCATTGCCAACCTGCTAAAAAGTGGTTCCAGTATCATTCTGGAAGGGAGAACTTTGGGGAATAGGGCAGCTTGATTTGGGAAAAGTCAATTAATTCTCCTGTATCAACATCATTGTGTTGGAACTCTTCCCAACAGATGTTTGTGTCACCCATCACAAGGTTTTCTGCCCCCTCCCTGGGCAATCTGTCCCTGTTCCTGACCATTCCCACCCTTTGGAATCTTCCTTGGTCCATAACTTAATTCCCCCTGGCTGCAATTTCAGCTCATCATTGTGCTTTTCTCCACAGGGACCACGGAGAAAAAGAATTCCTGCCTTTTTACTCACCATTAATTCACTGTCACAGTGTCACCCCTTCCTTGGGCACCTGCAAACCAGACCCAGTTCTCTCAATTTTCCTTTTTTTTGGTCATATTTTTTTGGTTTAATTTTTCCTCTCTCTCTTGTGGCTTCTCTTTGCTTGAGCCCCAAATCCATCCCATCCACCAGTGAGGGGAAACTCTTTGCATTTCACTGAGGCTGTTGGGAAAAATCTTTTTTAGAAATGATAAAACTGAGATTTTTCTTTAAATGTAACCTGTTATCTGTTGAAGTTCTCTTATGGTTTTTTTTTTTTCCCCAGTAATTACCTTTTCTCTTGCTGGTGCTTCAATAAAAGGCTCATAGATCCCATCTGGAATGGGAAGGCACACAAAGTACTCAGGCTTTTAAAGGAAAGTAATTCCAAAGCTAATGATACAGGCTGAGTTTTTTCCCCAATCCATACAGTTCATTTGAACATAAGGAAAAGATACTTTGCTCCTGAGTTCCACATGGAAATGGTTTTCTCTTAAAAAGGTTTCTGTCTGTCCCTCAGTAAAGATGGATAAATCCAAATTCAAAGAATTCAAAGAGTTAAAGATGATTTTTTTGAATGGAGCTAAAAGAGTTTTCTTCTTTTTTTTTTATGATCCAAGAGAATTTTGCTCCAAATGTTCACAGAAAAAGAGTTTTAAGCCAGGAATAACTGTAGGAATTGGTGATTCTGGAGGTCTTTTCCAACCTGTTGAAATGAATGCTGCACGAAACTCCAGTGGCACAGGTTTGTATCAGCCCTTTGGGGCTCCACTGTCACAAAAATAAGTTACTCTTGCTTTTCATAACAATTACAGTGGTGATTGATGTGTGGCTTCATAAAACAGAAATAAGTTCTTGTAAAAATTAGCAGGGAAATACTTATTAAATAAAAAAAAACCCTTAATTTTTGTCAATTTATTGCTTCCCCATGTTGTGTGAGGGAAAGGTGAGCTGTTGCTGCTGCAAATGACTTCAGATCATCTGAAGACTTTTACAGGGCTACTTTTGGAGCAAATTAAAGCAAAGCAAATTTTATAGGGGGGGGATAAAAAAAAAAACCAACCCTGTTCTTGCCCTTTAATTGCTGAACCTCCTGTACCAGCCCAGAGACACAAAAGGCTCATAACCAAACCTTGGAGCCAGGAAAAACAAGAGCACAAAGAGGAGCTTTCTCTCCCACTTTAATTTGCAGTAGTTACAGAAATGAGGCTCCCAGCTGCTCCAATTCCAGAGGAGGAGAAAGTGAATCTCTTTAAGGAGCTCTCCCAGGCTGGTTTTCCATGGCATTGCCATTTCCCTGGAAATCTGCAGACAGGAATGTTGTGGGGGGTAGGTGTGGGGGGGAAGGCAGGATCCTGCTGGGGGCTGCAGTGAAGGAATCCATGCACAGGAAACCTCTTGGAAAACTTGGAATAGGATCCCCCAGCACTGCAGGGATGGAATAGGATGAAATAGGATGAAATGGGATGCGGTTTTTTTTGTAGATGAGATTCCTGGAATCCCAGAAAGTTTTGGGATGGAACAACCTTAAAGCTCATCCCATCCTACCTCCCACTGTCCCAGGTTGCTCCAATCCTTGGACACTCCCAGGGCTCCAAGGGCAGCCACAGATTTGAGAAGGACCTTCCTTAATCACCTGAAAAACTGAGACCAACCCAGTTGGGCCTTTTAAAAAACTCAGCAATTCCTCTAAATGAAATTTTTAATGATGCCATTTCCTCTCTTGCTGTCTTCCTCTTTCCCTTCTTCCCTTGTCTCCCAGATTTTGGCAGCTCCAGGAGGATCTCAGGACTGTTTCTGGGCAAAGTCTGAGAGATGCAACTAAAGGTTTATTTGATGAAAAGTGATTTCTTTGATGAACTTTTTTTTTTTCCACAGCTAACTTTGATAAATATAAGGCCAGAACACGATGAAGATTTGGGAATTTGGTGCTTTTACATCCCTTCTGTAGCTGAGGTGCTTTAGTGGGTGATTCATTGGCACCATTACTGACTTTATTCATTTAAAAGCACCTGGAGGGACCACATTCCAACATTACACTAAAGAGCTGAGCTGCTTTCCTGAAGACTTCCAAATCTCCCATTTAATTCCACTTGAACTTAAATGTTTTCTGGTGTAACTTTATACCTTCTTTTTCAGCTTCAAAGAATTAACTTTTGTTTTCCCCCTCTAAAATCCACCAGGGGAATTGAAACTGGGTCAAACTACAGTTTTATTCTGTTCTGCCACGACATTGTTTTTGTGATATGAAATGACTGAGTTGCCAGTGGCAGGTGACACCAAGTTCAGCTGGAAAAGGTGGCACATTCCTGGTGGGCAAAGTGCTCCCACATTCCCTGAAGTGATGGTGCAAATAATCCAGGCAACTTGACTTTGCTATTTAAACTATTTTAGTTTGGAGACTATCCCAGAAAAACTTAAATTATGTTCTTTTTTTCTGAGTCCTGCAAGACTTTTGTACCCATTTTTTTTTTTTAAATAATTGACTAAATAATTAAATTGAAATAATTTTGTGGGAAACTCTTTTCCTCTTGCTCTTTCATAAAATATGAGCTTTAAGAGATGATAATTGTTTCATAGCCTGCATGTTAATTAGGAAATGAGGATGGTTTTCAAAGTGTAGCAGCAGCCATGAGCAGAAATTTTAAAAAGTGCTCAAGCCCTGCCCACAGATAATAAATTGCAGTTATAGTAACAATAATTGTTTATTAAAATTGATATTCAATCACTAATAAATACATTTGGCACTGGAGCTGAAATAAGACCAACACTTCCCTCTCATTTGAACTTTTTAATGGAGTTTATTGAAATATTTGCAAATAGGTGTTTGAGGTGCAATAATCCCAGAAAGAAAATGAGGAGTAGGTGAATATCTGTCTGATTTTTAAAGCTAAATTACCTGGAAAATGAGATATGGGGTTACCTGAGGGATGCAGAGGTGTCTGTGACCCATGAGATTAATGAGAGGTTGGGACCAACTACAACAATATTTCCATGAGGAAATGGTGCTTTTCAGTTTCTCATGGAAATAATAAATGGAAATGTTTGAAGAATGAGGCCAGAAGAGGCACCAAAGTGATCAGAGGGGTGGAGCAGCTCTGCTGGGAGGAAAGGATGGGAGAATTGGGGTTGTTCAGCCTTTGGGGTGACCTGATTGTGGCCTTGTAGGACCTGAAGGAGCTACAAAAAAACATGGAGAGAGACTTTGGACAAGGGATGGAAGGACAGGACACAGGGAATGGCTTCTCACTTCCAGAGGGCAGGGAGAGGTGGGATATTGGGAAGGAATTCTTGTCTGGGAGGGTTGGGAAGGTGCTGGAATGAAATTTCCAGGGAAGCTGTGGCTGCCCCATCCCTGGGAGTGTCCAAGGGCAGGTTGGAGCCACCTGGGACAGTGGGAGGTGTCCCTGCCCAGGGCAGGGGGTGGCACTGGATGGGCCTTAAGGTCCCTCCCATCCCAAACCATCCTGGGATTCTGTGATAAGAAGAATTGTCACTTGCTCAAGAGTTTCCAGTGCTTACTGATGTTTTTAATCTCATATTTTGCTTTATAGTTTGCTGCAAGTGAATAAAGCTTGGATTGGAACTGGAGCTGTAAGTGCTCCAAGTTAAATGGGGATGTTGAAAGGTANTTTTCCTCTTGCTCTTTCATAAAATATGAGCTTTAAGAGATGATAATTGTTTCATAGCCTGCATGTTAATTAGGAAATGAGGATGGTTTTAAAAGTGTAGCAGCAGCCATGAGCAGAAATTTTAAAAAGTGCTCAAGCCCTGCCCACAGATAATAAATTGCAGTTATAGTAACAATAATTGTTTATTAAAATTGATATTCAATCACTAATAAATACATTTGGCACTGGAGCTGAAATAAGACCAACACTTCCCTCTCATTTGAACTTTTTAATGGAGTTTATTGAAATATTTGCAAATAGGTGTTTGAGGTGCAATAATCCCAGAAAGAAAATGAGGAGTAGGTGAATATCTGTCTGATTTTTAAAGCTAAATTACCTGGAAAATGAGATATGGGGTTACCTGAGGGATGCAGAGGTGTCTGTGACCCATGAGATTAATGAGAGGTTGGGACCAACTACAACAATATTTCCATGAGGAAATGGTGCTTTTCAGTTTCTCATGGAAATAATAAATGGAAATGTTTGAAGAATGAGGCCAGAAGAGGCACCAAAGTGATCAGAGGGGTGGAGCAGCTCTGCTGGGAGGAAAGGATGGGAGAATTGGGGTTGTTCAGCCTTTGGGGTGACCTGATTGTGGCCTTGTAGGACCTGAAGGAGCTACAAAAAAACATGGAGAGAGACTTTGGACAAGGGATGGAAGGACAGGACACAGGGAATGGCTTCTCACTTCCAGAGGGCAGGGAGAGGTGGGATATTGGGAAGGAATTCTTGTCTGGGAGGGTTGGGAAGGTGCTGGAATGAAATTTCCAGGGAAGCTGTGGCTGCCCCATCCCTGGGAGTGTCCAAGGGCAGGTTGGAGCCACCTGGGACAGTGGGAGGTGTCCCTGCCCAGGGCAGGGGGTGGCACTGGATGGGCCTTAAGGTCCCTCCCATCCCAAACCATCCTGGGATTCTGTGATAAGAAGAATTGTCACTTGCTCAAGTGTTTCCAGTGCTTACTGATGTTTTTAATCTCAAATTTTGCTTTATAGTTTGCTGCAAGTGAATAAAGCTTGGATTGGAACTGGAGCTGTAAGTGCTCCAAGTTAAATGGGGATGTTGAAAGGTACTAAACATTCCTGAAGTTTATTCTAAGTTTCATATTCCTTTGTTCCCAGTCTTTTATGAACAGCAATTGTGCTGTTTGTAATTATAGCACTGCAGATTTTCCAAACGCCCTTTTTTCGTCCTTTAGCTCTTGAATAAAGGCTTCATCCCTTCTTCTTTTTGATGTTATAACCCAAGAAAATTGGCTGAGAGATTGCTGTGTTTTAAGGCACTTTCTAAAGTGCTGCTGGTTTAAAAAAAGCATCATTTTCTAGCAATGACAGCTTGATGTTCTTTGTGTCTCACTTCTCCCATCCCCACTGTGGCAGCCTCAATCAGTCTATTTACCAACACCCTTCCAAGGAGCTTTTGTCTTGTAGCCTCCCAAGGTCAGACAGGCTGGTGGAAGCCAAGCTGAGATGCAGCTTCCTCCTTTTTCCTTGGAATTAGGGTGAGGAAAGTCTTTTTTATGGGATCATTTATGTTGGAAAGGATCTCTGAGGTCGTCGAGTTGAACCATCATTAACCTAAATCCCCAAATGTCACATCCACAGGGCTTTTAAATCCTTCCAGGAATGGGGATCCACCACTGCCCTGGCAGCCTGTTCCACTGCCTGACCACCCTTTCCATGAAGGAATTTTTCCTGCTATCCAACCTAAACCTCCCCTGGAGCAACTTGAGGACATTTCCTCTCATCCTAAGTCTCGTTATCTGGGAGGACAAACTGGTCTCAGCTTTCTACAACCTCCTTTCAGGTGATTGCAGAGGGTGAGAAGGTCCCTCCTGAGCCTCCTTTTCTCTTTTGGTGCAGAGTTTTTGGGGGTTTTCATGCTTTTTTTTTTTTAGGTTGGGATTAAAAACCAGCCACCTCTGAGCCCAAGTTATTCAACATAAAGCAAATTATCCTGCAGAGCTGGTGGCTTCACCCAGAGACTCAACAATTTCTACAAATTATGTGAGAAACCCAAGTCTCTGTTAGTTTTAAAGAAATGGAAGTTTGAAAGTTCCTCTGAACAGTAAATAGGGAAATGGATGAAGGAGAAATGGGTTTGGCTTTATCCATTACCCAGAATGTCCAGCTCCATCTGATGTGGAATTTGGGAAAACAAGGAGTTGTCCTTTGCTGCTTCTGAAAAAAATATTGATTTGTAAAAGATGGGATTAAATTTTAGCCAAGCTACATAGAAATATCTGAAAAACCCACCAAATTTCATTATTATGTAGTAATTGATTGAGAAAATATTACCAATGATGAACAATTAATGGCACAGAAGTTTGACTTGGCCTCTTGGATTGGTCAGACCTGATCAGTGCCATTCACAGGGGGGTTTGCTCAGCCCTGAAGGCCTCAAATGGGATTTGCAGAATTCAGCATCTTGCAAGATTAGTTATTTAATGTTTAATATGTCTGGAAAAATTTCATATGTCTGTTGGTCTTTTAACAAGGAAGAGCATAATTTTCTTTCTTGCTCTGTACCCTCCAAACTCTGCCTTGTGATAGAAACTGGGTAGAACAGCCCAGAGTGGCTGCATAGATTTAATTCCAATCTGTGCTAAATGAACACTCATTAACAGCTCTTTTAGACTCTTCCCATTTTTCTCCTTGATATTAATAAGAGGTTAAATTTACAGCAGTCTGCAGATTACATTTTATTACCATGGGCAGCCCACTTTAAAAAATTGCTTTGTTCTCCATAATTTTTTCTTTACTCTCATTATTTAGCCATCAGAAGAACTAGATTTGAACACCTTAGAAATGAAATTATGCATAAAGGAGGATTTTTTTTCACATAAGACTCTTATACTGTTGGACTAATTCTTTTGTTAGAATTTCTGCTTCTCAAATATTGCAGGGAGGCCTTTTTAATTTGCTTAAAAGAGGAGGGTTTTACACAGCTACATTTTTGCAACAAAGCTCAATTACTGAGGACAACTGAACACCCACTTTCCTCAGGAATTTCTGAGGAATTTCAGCCTGGGACAGTGGGAGGTCCCCAATGCAGGGGGTGGCACTGGATAGGCTTTAAGGTCCTTTCCAAGCCAAACCATTCTCTGATTAAAGGATTGATTTTGGCAACATGAACACCAAGCCCAAAAAAGTTTTTTTGCCCTCAAAACTTTCCCCACTCTGCCAGGAGGCACCTCCTTGGGTAGGGAGGGGTTTCATTCCTCTCCCAACTCCAGTCACTCCAGTTTCCCCCCAACTTCTTCACAGGTCGTATTTTGGAGCTCTCTCCTTGCAATTAATGGGAAATAGAGGAGGGTAAAAAGTAATAAATCCCAGGACCTGAATAAAGGTCAGGAAGACACTGAGTTAAACCCAAGCAATGGCAGCATCCTGAAACATTCAATTATTTTCAAACCAGATTGTTCATGTAGGGAGCTCAATACACAGGGTGGTTTAGCAAGAAATAGTGATGCTTGAGTAATTCTGAGATGCTTCACTCAGCCAGAGAATGATGACTATTTATTGCATTTTTAGGAGTTCCTTCCCTGCAATGTAAGGGCCTGGGGAAGGGCAGCTGCCTGTATTTCCATCAGCTCAATCTGCAGCTCCCATCCTGCAGGAATTAGTTATTTATCCTCTGGGAACTTGGTATTAAAAAAAAAAAAAAATCGGTATTTTTGTCTTAAGAGCTGCATGGAAGTCTATAATCACTCTGTGAACTAATATCACACCATTTAGGCACTAATGTCATTAAGCAGCAGATGAAGTATAACCATTAATGGTAAACAAGCAAGGGGAAAAAAAAAGGGCAGCTCTTCAATGCACAACATCCCAGCTCATTCTTTCCTGTATAATTCCCTACTTAGAAAGGCAGCAGAAATGAAGGAATAATTTGACTTATTAATATAATGAAGATCAATGCAATCTCTGAACACAAGGTTGAGAGAACAACATAATTACCCTTCATTTGTAGACTGATTTCAGTTAGGGGTTTAAATTGGGAAGGAGCTGGAGGGAAGTCAGAAGCTTTCCTTGGAGCTGGAATTCATTCAATATGATCCTTTTTCCTTATAATTTTGGGTAATATTAGTTACTCTAGTGAGTAACAGCAGTGTGGCAATGCTGAGTGTGTTGAACTCAAGCAGGAAAACTGTGGAATGGTGACGTTTGCCTCCTTCCAAACACAGAAATATTATCCTTTGTCTCCCAGATCTCCTCAGGAGAAGATTCTGGGCTTTTGAGGAGGGGGATAAAAAAGCAGCAGTGGCTTGAAGGTGCTAAAGAGCAACAGTCTGACAGCAGACACTGCACTCATTTGTTCTCTTCTCTTGCCAGAGAGGCTTGTCCTTGCTGATTATCCCAAAAGTGCCAAGTGAGTGCAGTCCTGCCAAGCAGGTGGGACCCTGGATCTCCCACATTTCCAGCCACCTGCTGGGTTTTATTGGGAAGTGGGCAGAGATCAGCTCCTAAAGCAGTGAATTTACAGCAGAAAGCCAGAAAAAAAAAAATTCTCTCTTTTCCTCATTGTCTTTTATTGGAATTTTGATGTTTCTGTGGATAAAAATGTCTCTCCCCACAAAAAAACCCCACAATAACTGGTACTGTGAGGATTTCCCATTAGATTTGACACTCACATTTACTTGCCCAGTTCCATCCTCACTTGCCCTTTTTGCCACATCTTTTTATAACCAAAAATACTCTTCCAGAGGATGGAAGATCCATCCCTGAGCACTTTGGGATATCTAAAAAAACAAGCTCTCAGTTATCCAATTTCAGGGGATTTGTGTGTTCCACCTCAGTCTATGCTGTGTTTTTTTCATGGAGGCTTCACAGAGGTGGTTTTATTTCCATTTTTCTTGTCTTTCCTTTCTTGTTTTCCCTGCAGGAACCAGCAAATTCCAAGTGAAAGAGCAGCTCCCACTCATTCCCTGAACTGATGGAGATGCAGCAGGAGACAACACCTTCCCTATTTCCTGTATTTGTTCCAGCTTTTCTTGAGAAATATGAACACTTAGGAAGCCTTGGCAATGAAAAAGAGGATTGAAGCTCATCCAGGCTTTTGCATCCCAATATTCTCCAGACTGTGAGTATTGTTTGTACATTTCTAAATCTCTGTGTCTTTCTGGTTCATTTTTTTTTCCTCCCCAGAAACAGGAGTTCTCTGGTGTTTTTTTTTCAGGTGATTTCACTGATGTGTTTCCTGCTTTTTGTGTTTTATTTCCTTCTCAGTGGTTTTGCAGGTGGAACACTGATCCCTGACCTGTCTGCTCCCCATCCCTGTCAAACCTGCCCAATTGGACATTCATTAAGAGCAGCCAAATTAATGCTGTTAATTTCTACAATCCTACCTTAGTCCAACTGTTGTTAATTACCTTTATTATCTTGTGTTTTGCAGTTTAATTGATCGTAACTGAAAGGCACCCTGTGTCCTCCCTCAGGCTTTTCCCACTCCTGTCCAGATGGGTCAGGTTTCAGATGGTTTTTGGGGGCAATTTTGGCAATTTTTGGGTCACTGGTTTTTGTGATGAAGGAGTTTAGAATTCCTTGGAGAGAGATTCTTTCCAAGGGCCTGGAGGGACAGGACACAGGGAATGGTTTCCCAGGGTTGGATGGGATTTTGGGAAGGAATTCTTGTCTGGGAGGGTGGGGAGGTGCTGGAATGGAATTCCCGGAGAAGCTGTGGCTGCCCCTGGATCCTTGGAATGTCCAAGGACAGGTTGGAGCCACCTGGGACAGTGGGAGATATCCCTGCCCAGGGCAGGGGGTGGCACTGGATGAGCATTAATGTCCCTTCCATCCCAAACCATTCCATGATTCCATGACCTTGCTGCTACTGGATCTTGCTGCTCTTGTATCTGTATCCTTAAAGATGCCCATAATTTGTGTTTTAATTATAATTTCAGGGTTTCCCCCCTCTACTTTTCATTCCTGGTGCTGAAATCCAAGAGTGATTGTTGAGAAACTTCTGTTGGCAGAACATTTCTACAAATACCCACGAAAACAATGTTCTTTAATCCCATATTGGAAATGCTCCCTGCTTTGGGGATTTCTCCTGTGGGACAACACTTCATCTTGGAAAAAAAAAAGCCAAAAAAAAAGCTGATTTTTGTTTAATTTTTCCGTAGTCTGATCAAAACAACTCTTGAAATGTTTTCCTGGTGCATTAACACGATGAAATTGCTGCTATAACAGTATCAGCCAATTAGCAACTCTTTAATCTCCAATATTGTTTGTCAGGATGGTGTGACAAAATGACAGGCTGCCACACTAATTAACTGCCTTCTGCTGCAGGAGAAAATTGCTCCTGTTTGACAAATATTTGAAGTTGAAGAAGGGAGGACCACGAAGTCTGGAAAGCAAACTCAGGCAAAGGCACATGGAGGAGGGTTGAGCAGCTCAGGTAATTGGTGAAGGGGAGGGGAGAACCTTTCACCTGTTTGTAATAAATCAGAAAATTTATTGAGTGGAAGGGATGAGAGAACCTGGAAAAGCTGTAAATGAGTTCAGGGTTCAAAGTGTTGGTTCAGGGAGCTCATTTCATGCTGCCTGAAGTTGGCTATGGGTAAGTTGTTGATGTTTATTCACCTTGGGATTCATTTAGAGGTGACTTTTCACCTCAGAACTCTGGAAAAACCCCAAGGCTGGAAAGAAGAAAGGATCAGGAGCATTAAAAAGACAGAGCTTCCCTCCAAAAAGGTTTTTCAAAGCTTCAGCTGAACCTAAATCAGCTTAAATAGTCCTTGGGAAAGCTGGATGTGGTCACAGCCTGGTCTGCAACATTCCCATGAGGAATTATTTGCCATTATTTTGGGGGAAATGGGAAGAAGAAGGAGTTGAGCAAAAGTATGTGACAAGAATCAGAAAGCAAACCATGTTGTTTGCATGGAAATCAAATTGCTTTTGTCACCTTTTTTTGGGGTAAAATGCAGCGAATTCACTGAAACTGAGTTTGGGTGTTTTCAGTTCTTTTCAAACCTGAACTCCCCAGCAAAATTTAGCAATGAATTGAGAAGAAAATAGTCACCAAACCTTTGCAAAGCTAATTCAGTGACTTTCAGACTTTCTCTACCACCACAGACTTAATATTTAGAATAAAAAAAGTGACCTTAACTGGCAAATAAAATAATAATGATTTTGGATAACTTGTAAAAAAAAAAAAGAGGAATTAATTTTGATCTATTGAGCTCTTGTGAGAGTGCAGGAAGGACTTGGGAAAGGAATTCACAGAAGAGCAACAAAACTGATGAAGGGCCTGAAGAGATTGATGGCTTGATGTGTGAAGGATTATTAAGGGAACTCAATATGCATTGCTGGGCCATGTAAATGATAATACAAAACATCCAAGGAGCTTTCCTGAGCTGATGATTGATTAGGTGGAATGAAGGGAGTGGATGAAAGGAATTATTATCTGCTGGGGAGAAGGAGCAGGGCTTTTGGATTAGATCAGCAGTGTGAGACCAATGTCTCCTCTTTTTTTTTTTGTCAGTCAGGTAACTGAGGCTCTAAAAAAAATGGGAAAGAAATCTCAACTGGGTGATTATAGATTTATCTTTCTAAGGAGAAAAGTTTATATGGTTGTCTTAAGTCTGTGAAGGGGAGGATAGGAAGCTGGGAAGTAATTAGGGCAATTGTAACTCTTGATAATTTGAATCTTTAGTTCATTCCCAGGCAGCTTTTATGACTCTGGTTTTTATATTTGGGGCTGCAGCTGCTGCAAATTTGCTGTAAAATAGTCCAGATTCCAAACCATTCCAACCATTCCATTCCAACCACAGCCATTGTCTGAGGTTTGCACCAGGATGGGTTTTGGGTGCCAAACTTTCAGTTTCTTTGCAGGTTTCCAGCCAGTTGTGGAATTTGGATCCTTGGAAATCAGTGTCCAAACTCCCACTGAGGGTTATATTTCACTCCAAAAAGGAGCTCAAGGATTTCTCATTCCCAGCCATGAGAATTTTCCTGGAGGTGTTGGGGGCACAAATGTCCTTGAGCTCAGAGAGCAGAGTCAGGCCTCTGACTCATTAATGACTTTTTAATGATTTAATGAGTCTGATGGAGTCCTCACCCTCTTTTTGGAGACCCCTGGGGTGTCAAGGTCTCCTGGAACTGCTGGAGAATTCCTAAAGATGCTCCTGGCATCCACCTCACCCAGTGGCAAACCCCAATCCTGCTGTTTCTTGGATTAATTACTGGAAGAATCCATAACTCCAGTTGTAGCTGGAGCCACATTAAAACTGAATTCTTTTCTTTCCTTTCTTCCTTCTCCTGGGGGGAAATCTGAGAGTGTCCAATGTAAGATATGAGCAGTAAATAATCCTCAGTTATTCAGGATTCATTTTCAGTTTTCTGCTTTTTGTTTTCAGTCAATCATCCCCCATAACAGGCTATTTGTCACCACAGATATCTGTATCCATAAAAGATAAGTAGGTGCTGAATATCTGCTTTTAACAATGCTCTCAGCTCTGCCAGTGATGTATTATTTTCTTTTATCTCTTCTGTATATCTCTGTATCAGGGGAGTGTCATTGGGTGTATCCCAGTGAAACAGAGTGGATTTTAATCAACTGCTGAGAAAATGAGATATTACATTAGGCCAAGAATAGCTGCTTGATAGAAACTCCTCTTTAAAAGTCTAATTCTTCAGTGTTCTGGCTTTTTGTTGCTGTTGTGAAGTGCTGAATAAAAATGACAGTAAAAAAAATCATCTAACTTAAAGCAATTTTCTCAGGACAGAAAAGGCAGGATTTGTGCCAGCACAGAGGCTGCTTGGTACATCCATTAAGGTGCAAACAGGAATGAAAACTCTCAAAATGTTGCAAGTTATCAAGGTGTAAAGTGAGTGTGAGCAAGGCCTGTGTGTCATTATATTGCTGCTTAAAAAAAAAGGGGTTTTACCAAAAAAAAAGGGCTGTTTGAAGGGTTCCATTGTCCTTATTGGACCTGCTCTGCACCTAAAAGGCTTCCACAGCTTTCTGGATGATTTCTGGTGTGTTTTTTTGTGCCACTGAGGGCTCAAAATACCAGGAAATCTGTTTGGAAATGGAGTTTATCACGGGGTTCACTGAGTGTCTCAGAGGAGAATGAAGGGAAGATATTGGGAGAAAACAGGCAAAAAAACTTGAGTAGAAACCACACAGTGCACTGGTCTTGGAGGAAGTGAAGTGGAAGAGGTCTGGAAAAACTGGCTGGGAATGAAATCCTGGAGAGTTGGTTGGTTTTCACTATAAATTGGAAAGGAGAATAATTATATGACTCAACAGGGCTGATGTACCCAGTGGTATCTTTGCTGATAAGAGGTTATCAAGAGGGTTAATTTCTGATCATTTCTGGTGATCAGATGTGACTTTTGGCTTTTAAATCGGGATAAAACTGATAATTTCTTAAAAAAACCCCAACAAAAATAATCCCAAATAAAAAAACCACAACAACAAATCCAAATAAAGAACCAAAAAAAGTCAAAAATCCCAAAAACATACATAAAACACTTTAAATAACTCAAGAAAAGACAACCTGTACAAACACTGGTTTTGTGGCAGCCAAGTTAATTATCTTGAGTGACAAAGAATGACTAAATGCCCCTGGTTAATTATCTCTATATATGAATTAAGCAAAGCCAATCTCCTTCCAGTTCAGCCCTAGAAACCTGAGGAGACAAAGCCTAGAGCCTGGACCCCATGGGCAAATAATTTATTTATTAATTTATTTATTAATTTTTAAAGCAGCTGAGTAAGTGAGGATTAATTTCCTCCCAGGGAGTCAATTGCTGCACTTGGCTGTTGTAACCTCAGCCCATGGAGTTTAAAAATCTATTTATTAAAAAATAGGGGGTTTCTGGTTGATCTCTTGGCTGAATCCATAAAAATCTCAGTCCTTCAGGCTTTTGGGGTCCCTGGTGAAATTGGGCTGCTGTTTTAAGTCATGTACCAAAGGTAAAAAGCAGATTTTCTTCTCTGCTTTGGAGCATTCAGGCAGAGTCATGAGCATTCTCCAGCCTGAATTGGTGTTAGGAGTTCAGCTTAACACAGTTTTTTTCAGAAAAACACAGAGAAAACCAGGGTTTATTCCTCAAAGCTGGAGTTCTGCTCTTTGTGTGAGAAGAAGAGGTCCCTGTTTGACCAAGAGTGGCTCAGGGAGGTGTCTCAGCTGACTTTGGCTCAGGACACTCCTCTTTCATTCTTCAGCAGAGCTGTGAACTCTCAATTTTGAGCTCAGAGCTGTGAATTTTCCCTCCTTGTGCAGGAAAAAGGACAAAAGCAGAAGTTTGAGTGTTGGGGTGTAATGGTTGAGTTTTCTTCAGCTCTTTGTGAGGGGCAGAGAAGCTTCAGCTGGTTCTGTTTGCTCCTGATAAAGGAGGTGAAGTTTGAAATATGTGAGCCCAGAGGCCTGGGTTTGGATCCCAAAAGGATGGGCTCTTTTTTTTTTTTAAGAATAAAGCACATTTTACAGCATGGATGTTGAAAATGCTGTTAATATTTTGGGAGTGGCAAGAAGAGCCTCTGCAGGTTCTTAAACTCAAGGAAAGCCATTTCCCTAAACTCAAAAAAAAAAAGCGGTTTCTGGTTTAGACCAAGTTTAAAATGCAGTATTTGTTCTGGTCTCTTTTTAGCCCATCTTGTTAAATATTAACAGTTTTTTCTTACCCAGTTGTTTTAACAATATCCTTGAGCTGTTTTGCTCTTCCTGTCCAATACTTTTGGGTGCCCCTGGCAGTGCATGGACACTTTTCCTCTTTAATTAAATCATTGAGATTGTGACTGAGGGCAATGAGCTCAGAAAGGATTTGTTTTCCTGGGCAAGTAGGAAAAAAGGAGGTTATTAGAGATTCAAGCCTTATCTTTTGGCATTGCCAGGAAGCTGAGTGGGGTTATTTTTGGGAGGTAAATGCCTTTGGTGCCTGGTGGTGCAATGGAATAAATGTTTTCCAGTTGGATTTGGGATGGGATGGAGTCTTTAGCTGAGGTTTGGAGCCAACCTGTCCCTGAAATTTTGTGCTTAATTCAGGTAACACAACAAACCCTGAGGTTCACAGCAGGTTTTCAAGGATAATAATGAAGAAACTAAAGATATTGTCAAGCTTCACAGCATCATACCCTTAATTTCAATGTTGTGGGTAACTGCCTCTCTGCCTTCCACGTTATTTTAATTTATCCTTATTAAATGCCACACCTTTTATCCCAGTGAAGGGAATAGAGGCAAGAAAACCACCTGAGTGGTTGTTTAAATGGTGGATTAGCAGTATTTTGGATAGAACAGAAGAATTTCATGGCAGTGGCTGTTTTATTCAGTGGTTCTGTTTCATGTAGAGCAATTCCTGATGTGCTGAATGCCATGAAATGCTGTAATGTAACCTGAATATTTAATCCCAAACAGAGAATTCTTCTTCCCAATCAGCACCCAGGAGGACATAAATCAATGAATTCCCAATCAGAATTAATTGTATTTGCCCAGAGAAGCTTCAGGATGAGCAATAACAGAAAAAACAAAGAGCAGTTTCCAGATCAGCTTTACTGGTCCTTCTAACAATTATTTTAGGAAATAATTTCTTCTTTAGTTTTAATAATTTTAAGTTTTATCACATTAATTCAGTAGTAATAATAAGAATAATAATATCATCATCCTGATATATCCTCATTCAAAAAATGAGTGATTTTTTTTTAGGAGGAGCCACTCTTGCCTCAATATTCCAGGCTTCTGGCCTTCCAAAGACTTTCAAATCAGGAAAAGGAGCAACTTCCCAGATGGGATTTTTTCAGGGAAAAGAAATAAAAAAGTGAAATGCTGAAGGTAGAATTGTTTTGAGGAGGTGATTGACATCCTGATGTGCCCTAACAAGGAGCTGAGCAGTCAGAGGGGCTCAGCACTGGGGAGGGAGGGGAGTCTCCCACACCTTTCATCAGGTTTGAGCCTCTTGTTTTAATAAATGACTGCAGGAACTGAGAGAGTCCAGAAGGGAGGCACAGCCCTGGAAAAGATGAGCACTGATTAAAAGTTGAAGTGACTCGGGGCTGATGGAAAAGGAGAGGAGTCTGAAAGAGAATATTAAAACAATCTTAAAGCCTGAGGTAGGTTGTTATAAGAATCTTCAATTATATGGAGAAGGCTTTTTATGTAACTGGGGTAGACAAGCTGCTCAGTGGTGAGGACAAGGCACAGCCTGTGATTGCTCAGGAATAATCTGATCTCAGGAAAAAGGGTGAAATAACAAAGTTATCAAAAAAAAGGGCTCAGTTTTAAAGCAGATCCTGGCTTTCAGCCACTGCCAGGTTGGTGGCCAAGGCCAGACTTTTGATCTTGCTTGACTAAACTGAGGGTTTGATAAGTCTGAGTTGAACATGATTCATCCTTTTGCTGGACACAGAACCAGAGTTATTGCAAGGAGAGCTGTGCCAGTTCCTGCACTGCTTTGTGGCTGCTTCTTTGCCATCTCTCTCTCCATTTGTTCTCATCTGGCTTCCCTTAGTTAAAATTTGGGGCTTTACTCCTTGATCTCACCCAAACCCAGGCAGCACCTCTGTGTGTGTCTCTCCTTGGTGGACACACCAATTACAAAGAACCCACCTCATTCCAATGGGGCTGGTACAAGCCATGCAGAGGATTTTTTTGGGGGTGATTAAGACACCCCATGAATATTGAGGGCAGATGTAAGACTGGGACCTGATTAATTTGGAAATTGTATGAAATCCATGAGCAGATGTGGGGCTAAACTGAATGTGTAGGGCCTGAGCTCAACACCAGCACAAACGGTTTGTTAACAAAGGGTAGAAAATAAATTGTGAGTGTCCCCTGAGCTGGTGTAAAACAATGTGCTGGGAAGGTTTCACCTCCTTTTAAGCAAAGCCAAGCAGTGTGTGATTACAGCTTGGAAAGTCCTGCCCAAACCCTTCAGTGCTGAATATCCTGGAACAGCAGCAGCACCATTCATTTCACCCTTCACAGAGTTCATCATTGCTGCACATGTATTCCCTCAGCAGGAGACAGCAGCAGCCAAAAGTAAAATAATTGTTTCTCCTTGCAGAGGAATGCTCTGAGAAAAGGCCCCGGGGACTATTCCAAGCAAGTCCAATTTTTTCAACCATATCTAGAAAGAGTTCCACCATCTGCTTTTAGCCCATAATTTACACAAAGCTCAGCCAGAGCCAGAGTGTAATAAAACCTGCTGCCCCCCTCCTGGGGAAAGGTGCCTCTTAAAGAGGATTGGTGACCCCACTGGGCCAATTTGGGCTGAAATTATTGCTTGGATATTGGAAATTCTCTGTGTAAGAAAGCAATGTAGTGGCATAAACAGCAGAAGTTACTTGTTTTTCCTTCAGTTGTTTTTTTTTTCCTTCTTCTCTTATCTAAAAGTATTTGTCATTTAATAGAGGGTGTAAATGGCTTATGTGGAAGTAAAGAAAGTGGAGGTAAACTGGGATGACAATGTAATAGTTTTTATTATATCACATGTTTAAATTTAGTTTTGAAGGAATAACTGACTTTATTGTGATGTGCAGCAATCCTTTAACAGGTAACAAAATCCACCCTGCTGGGTTATAGGTATCAGTAACACACTTAAGGCCGAAGAAAAATGAATTAAAAAATTAGCAGGAAGGGGATGGAAGAACAGCAGAAGGGATCTAGAGCACTCACTGAGTGGTGGTAAATGTTTTGTGAGAGCTCAGCTATAAAACATTCACACTTCCCAGCCTGTTCTCTGAGTGCACACCAAGCTTTGCCCACAAATGCAGCTGCAGCTTGTTGGTTTTGGGGAGAAATGATTTGTGTTTAGAGCTGGGTTTTGGAAACTTTGCACTCAGGTTTTCCATGGGGGCTTTGGGGTTTAGGAGGAGGAAAGTGAGGCCTTCGGAAAAGGGCAGGGACAAAGTTAAAGCTGTGTGAAAACTCAGGGGAAATGGGGAGGTTGGCATTTTATTGTGACACAGAGTTACACAATGTGCTGGGTTGGAAGGGATGATCCCAAGTCCAAGTCCTGGCCCATCCCCAGGAGTCACATCATGGGCTCACAGCTGAAATATCCAGGAGGAATTCCATCAGGAATTAGGGATGTGTGCAGTGGAGAGCTTGAGATAAGCCCATCTGGCAGGATGGCAGTGCCAGAGTGAGTGTCCAGCAGCACCAGGGCAGGGATTGTCCCTGTGCTGAGGCATCTCCACTCCTGGGGGCACTTTGGGGACCCTCAGGACAAGGACATGGAGGGGCTGGAGAGAGTCCAGGGAAGGGAAAGGAGCTGGGGGGGCTCATCCTGGAGCAAAGGAGGCTCAGGGGGTCCCTGGAATTCTCTGCAATCCCTGCCAGGAGGGGGGAGCCGGAGGGGGGGGTCGGGCTCTGCTCCCAGGGAACAAGGGACAAGAGGAGGGGGAACAGGCTCAAGTTGCACCAGGGGAGGTTTAGGTTGGAAAACAAGGCAAAATTCTTCATGGAAAGGGTTGTACATCCCTGGAACAGGCTGTTGCACCCATTTCCCTGGGAGAATTTAAAAGTGGCACTTGGGGACAGGGGTCAGTGGTGCTTTGGCAGTGCTGGGGAATGGTTGGATTTGATGATCCTGGAAGGCTTTTCCAACCTGATGATTCTACTGTTCCAAGGGCCCATTTCCCAAACAACCTTTCCCAGCACATCTTTTTATAAGGCAGGAAAGAGATGGGACCCTTTTGGTATAAAGCACCCAAATCAAAGTTGTATTTTAATAGGCTTGTCATTCCTTTGTTGGGATTTTATTCAGCAAAACTCCTTGCTCTTGTCTAGGAAGGAAAGAACCTCCTTGCTCTTGTCTAGGAAGGAAAGAACCAGGGCAGCAAAATTACAGAGGACTCTTTAATTAGGAAGGGTTTTTTTTTTTTCCATGCCTGTAACCTCTGGAATCCAGGGCAGGAGAGCAGCCAAGGGCAAGGGGCATATGGACAAAAAGAATTTCAGGAGAGGTAAAAATGAAGTGTCTAGGTAAAACAAAATCAAATTAGCAGGTCAGCACAGGCCATTCCTTTCTCCCCCTTTTCCTCATGAAGAAGCAGCACAGTCCAGAGAGGAAGAGCCCTGAGCTCTTCACAAACAACAGGAGCCTGATTTCAGCAGATTAAAATGTGTCCAGTCAGTTAATTACCCTTAATTATTAATTCTTTTTTTTCATGATCAGCTTAGGTGGCAATGGAGCAGAAAAAAGCAAATCACTGGGTATTTGCAATCTGCCTCAGCCCTGGAGTTTGGCAGCTGGTGAATCAGCTCTTCTCTGTTTACCAAGGACTGAGAGAAATGACAAAACAGCTGCTTTTGGAAAAAATTTTTTACCTTCTTCAAACTTAAGTCACTTTTTTAATGTACAGTCAGGCTTGAGATGCCCTGAAGTTGCCAAGCTTTCAACAGCCCCTGGGGGCTGAATTTTGCTGCAACTTTACAAATAAGCAGCAATCTGCTTTTTTTCTTGTTTTTTTTTTTTTTTCTTTTTATTTCAGGATTTACCAGAACAACAACTCAGTCACTTTCTGAAAGTCTAAGAAATAAAAACTGCAGATTAGTTGGAGATGTGTCTCTGTTGCTTGGTGTACAATGGCTTTGGCAGCAAAGAGGAATTTGCATTAAGATTTTTATTAAAGTGCTTTGGGAACAGACCTTTTCCTTAGAGGCAGGTGGGACTCGTGTCTTCTCTTTGCCAAAGGTCTCATACCTTGATTTTTCACCCTCTGGGGACTTTTATCTTTGGAGCTGCTCCTTGGCTTCACACTGCCACCAAAATCAGCTGCAGTGTTGGCTCTTTCTGGGTTTGACACGTTGGGATTCTTATTATTCCAATAATTTTTCTTATCTTTTTTCCTTCTTTTTTGACAGGAGCTGAAATGTGCTCTGGGAACTCTCATTAACACCTGGCCTGGGTTCTTGGTTTGTCTGGAGGAGGATTTGAAGGGATTTTTGGCCTCCCCAGGGAGTGGGGGCTCCTGTTGGCATCACCACCTTGAGAGGGCAGCACCCACAACTGGGAATTGCAAAACCTCCTGAAGATTTTTCCAATAAAACCACAGCCCAGAAACATTTTTTGGGGGTGTTTTGCTTTGTACAGGATGCCCAGAGATACCTGGTTATATTTTGCTGGCTTTTGCCAAACACACACGTGGAAAATGTATTTTTTTTTGCTTTACTTTTTTTTACCAGACTTTTAGTTTTGACTTCAGAGTCCTGAACATCCCAATGACCTTTATTCATAATGATTCACTGGTAAAAGTTGTTTTTGAAACAACAACCAGTCTTTAGCATTTTGCTAAAGCCTGAGGTTGTGTGAAGTTTTGGATAAGGGGTAAAAATAATGG
Source organism: Neodrepanis coruscans (assembly GCA_013400695.1). Lineage (NCBI taxonomy): Eukaryota > Metazoa > Chordata > Aves > Passeriformes > Philepittidae > Neodrepanis > Neodrepanis coruscans. The sequence continues at coordinate 27,109 of VYZS01004426.1, read as the reverse complement.
AATTATAGAATTGTTTGGCTTGGAAAGATCATTTCTTCCACCCCCTGCCATGGCCAGGGAGATCTTCCACTATCCCACGTTGCTCCAAAACCCCATCCTTGAACATTTCCAGGACCCAAAGCAGGAGTAAGGGCAGGTTCCAGAAGGAAAACCATCTCCCAAAGCCAAGAGATTGGCTCTGAGAAACAGGAGAATTAATTAACAAGCCAGGATTAATGAGGTAGGTTGATGAGAATGAGGCTGTTTATAGGATAATTTATAACAGACTGTGTAAATGAGCTCTTGAAGGCAGGAATCAGTCCTGGGTTTGGTTGAGGAGTGGAGGTGGCTCTCAGATCCCCTCCAGATATTTCTGTAATTCCCAACATAGCAGAGAATTAGTTGTGTTGGAAATAGTTTGGGAGTTATGAAATAGTACCTGTGTATTGCTGTAGAATAATTGCAGAGAAAATATAGAACCAGCAAAAAATGGGGAAAATTCATCTGCTTTTTTTTGAGCTGTTTGTAACTTTGAATTTTATTCAGGGGTATTGCAGAGACTCCATATGGGTGATGGTTTGTTCATAATTTCAGGAGAACATGATCCTTGCAGGAGGATTCTTATTATTCCAATAATTTTTCTTATCTTTTTTCCTTCTTTTCCCTTTCATTATCCTCTCTTTTCTCAGAAATATATTCCATTTTCCAGCAACAACCACCTGACAAAACAAAGTCTGTGGCCCTTCAGAGCTGGAGGTTCCAAAAACCCTGGGAATGGGTTTAGGTTGTGGAGCCCAGTTGGATTCAGGGGTTCAAACAGAACAAATTGCTGCAGTTGGGGCTGTTTCAGCCACTTGTTGCTCCCTGATACCTCTCAGAACCTTTTTTGGCACAAACAGCATTTAAAATATTGCACTAATTGCTCTAATTGAGAGGGTTTTCTAGAAATGTGCTGTGGAGAAGAAACAATTGCCAGAAGAATAAAGAGCTTTCAAATGATCTGAAGCAATTTTTTTTGCTTGAGAGTGATGTCTGATGAGTTGATGTGATAAAATAAATGATAGAAAATCTGCTGCAGTTAAGTTGTAGTAACTCCTGGCACAGCATTTCTGGATTCTTTAAGTCCCAGCAAAGCATCAACAGGATTATAAATCCTCCTGGGTTGGTTTTAGTGGGCCCAGCTATTTCTGAAGGCTTTTCTGCTTGGTCTGACAGTGGTTTTATAGATTGTTTGGGCTGTTTGAATAATGAAATCTGATGATATAAATGTCAATGTGTGTCATGGCAGCAGGAATCCACACTGACCTCAGAGATTCCCAGATTCTACAGCAAAGAAATGGATTGAAGATGGGCAGGAAAGGAAAACTTCTGTGGCCACAGTTTTGCACTTCCTCCTCTCACAAAGGCAGGTGAATCATCCACTGAAGGGACCTCCAAATCCATGGGAAAAGAAGGGAATTAAACTCAGCCTCCACCCTGCAGGCTTTGGGAAGGAGGGGGTTATTTTTCCCCAAAGCAATGTTAAAAGCAGAGGAAGTGATAACACAATGTTCCAGGCAGAAATTCCATGGAACGCTTGGAATGCTAATGACTGCCAGACTTATTTAGGGCCAACTACAAGACTTGGTCCTTGACTCTGGAAAACTGGCTGGAATCTCCCAGGAGCTGCTGCTGGGACACATCTGAGCCCATGAGCAGCTTTCCTGTTGGTGTGGCAAGTATTTCATAAGCCAGATGAAGGAATTTTTCCTGGGAAATTGCTAAAATAAGACACCTGAAGCTGCTCATTAATTCTCTGTGTCACTGGTTGGTTTGGTTCATAAAAGGGAAATATGGATCAAGCCATCAATCCATATTTTCCATTCACCCTTAGTAACATCTTTTAGCATTAATATTTTTTTCCAGTGATGCACAAACAGGATCCAAAGTGTTGTTTCCCACCTCCAACAGCACCAGCTCCATTTCTTTTGCTGCCTGTCAGTGCTGTAACACCCAGGAGAGGTTTCTGGCTGCTTTCAAAGCATCACACACATCCTTGGGAAACAGGAATAAGGAATATTGTTGGTCACACTGGTGCCCAATAAACAAATGAAGCAAACTATGCCTGAAATGAGTCCACTGTGGAAAATCTCCAGAGGAGACGTGAAGGGAGGTTCAATGTCGGTGAAGATAAGAAAATAAACGCTATTTTCCAGCTTCAAAGGCAGTGGAACTAATGTTGCAGGGACATTAATTACATGGGAAAAAAAAAATTTAAAAGGCTAAAAAAAATGCACTTGACAGAATCCCTTTAAACTAATATAGTGTTAGAGTCTCCTAATGGTTTCTGGCTCCAATAAGTTGCCACGATTTTCTCTTTATTTAAGTCTTAAACTCCCCAAATTAAATGCAATTGGAAAATCAGTTATCTTGTTTTGCTTTATGCTCCTGCTAACTCAGCATCATTATATGATCTTGTTTTCCACTCTCAAAGTTTTCCCTGCCTGTCTTGGCCACAAAGTTTGGGGGAAGTGGAGAGTAAGGATTTATTCCTGTGTTGAAGTGGGGTTTAATTCCTCTCTTGTTCTGTCCACACCTCCAGAATGGTGGCACTTTTAAACTGCTGGGGCTGTTTTGTGCTTTCCCAGTTTTAAATCCATATCATGCTGGGAATTAATGGAGATGCTGATCTGAGAACTCATATATTTAGGGATGGATGGGGAAAAGCTGCTTCTTTCTGGTGTCATCAACAGGGACAGGAGAAGCACAAAACCACAGAGCTGCCACAAAATGAGGTTCTGGATGCAAATATGAGTCAGAAACCTGAAAGGCTTTTCAGACCCTGTCTTGTCTTTGCTCTACAAGTGTCACAGTGAAATTTTGCCCTCGTTTTGCAGCCTGAAAAGAAGAAATTTTGCAGAGCTCCAGCTGGAAAAGGTGATGTTCAAACTGATCCACTACAGGAAAGCCACATTTAATTGGGATTTTCTTCTCCTGGGAACTCTCCCTCAGCATTAGAGGGGAAATCTCTGCCTTTGCTGAGGGAGATTTTTGCTCCAACATCAGACAAAGCATCAGAGTCAGGAGGGAGCCCAGTGCTGTCACCAAAGAGGGCAGAGGAGCCACTCCAGAGCCTGGGGAGGTCCCAGAGGAGATTCCTGGGAAAGCCCTGCCTGGAGAAGTGCTGGGAGAGATGCTGAGAGGAAGAACAATGTGCTCTGTGTAATGAAGGCACTTTCTTCCCTCCAGCTCCCAGGATGGGATGTGACACCCACAGAAATGGTGTGGGGAGAGGCAGAACTGCCTTGGTGGGATTTCTCCTGCTTTCCTGGGGATTTGGCTGATTCTTTCCCTTTATTTTAGACTGTACAGCTTACTGCAACAGCCTAAAAATCATCTTCTTCCACCTCTTGCCAGAGAAGCTGTGGCTGCCCCATCCCTGGGAGTGTCCAAGGCCAGGCTGAAGCCACCTGGGACAGTGGGAGGTGTCCCTGCCCAGGGCAGGGGTGGCACTGGATGGGCTTTATTGCCATTTCCAACCAAACCATTCTGGGATTTTCTCATGATTTTCTGGTAGCCAAGGGGCCACGAAAGAGCTGCCACCACCTTTTCCCCCCATGGAAAAGCCACAACAACATTAAGATGCTGCTGTTGTTGTGGCAACTGAACCCAGGGAAGGAGGGAGCAGCTGTAAGGAGCTGATGTATTGTTGGTCTTGGGGCTACAGTGGTTAAGGAGAACTTATAGCTCTTCCTAACAAGGCAAAAAAAAAGCAATTTCTTAGGCTTGAACTTTGCAATAATGGAATGTGAAACTCTCACTTCTGTAGCTAAGGGCCATCTGCTGCTGCTGGATCCAAATGTCCAAAGAAATTCACAGAAAGGCCAAGAATAGTTTTGTAGTTTTAGAGGCTGTGGAGTATCTTGGAGTTGCTCATAACTGGCTGCAATACCTCAAGCCATAAACCCACTTCTCTGTGCAGGAAAAAAACAGAAAGGCTCTAACTCAGAAAAATGGAAACAGGAAAAGGCGAAGTTGAATTAAATTCTGTACTTGTGGGAGCAGCATCAGGAAATGTGTGGTGCTGTGTATGGCTCAGAAAACATCATGGATGTAGCATAAAAACAGGATTATGCAGAGCTGCTTTCTGCAAAACATGGATTAAAGTAAGAGTATCACCATTTCCCAATATTCTTTATACATCAGGCTCAGCAGTATTTAAGTATGTTTCTTGTGTGTTCACCCTAATGTGGCTGGTAAGGAGGATAGAGCAGAATAATTAGAGATAAGCCACTTTTCAATTAACTGCTACCTGCTGCTTCCCACTGGTGCCCATAAATTCCTGGCAGATAATTTTATCCTTCTGTTCCTTGAGAACCTTTGGACATCGTGTGCTTGACCTAAATTTTTAATGACATGATGAAGCCCCAGTTAAATATAAAAATAATGATTTTGGAGCACAGCTCTTTATTGAAGTTCCTGGGGGCTGGATTTTTCTTGTGTTCAGCTCAGCATGGGAGTGTTTTTGTGTTCTGCTTTGCCTCCAGAAACTCACTTTGAAACCTGAGCGTGGACTGACCAATACAATCCATTGGAGAATGGGATGGAACACAGAAAACTGGGCAAAGGGAATTATCACCACATTTTATCCTCCACCTTTAGGCTCAGGATTGCTGAGCATAACCCTCAATGTGAGGGTTTGGTAGCCTCAAGCTGTGAGAACTAAGCAAGTGTTTAGACAAAGCCCTTTATTTCCTAATCAGAATATTCCAGGGGTTTTGCCAGAGGCCTCCTGGAGCTGCACGTGCTGCTTTGTCCTGCTTTTGTGCCTTCTTGAAGTCCATAAAACCCCCCCAAAACCCCCCAGCACCTCGCTGGCAACACCTGTCAGGCTGTCCCTGCCCCTCCCAGGACACAGCACTTTGGCAGGATTAGGAGGAAAAGGGAATAAAACCTGTCTGGGGCACCTGTTCTCAGCAAAGGAGTGATGGGTTTGTTGCTGAACATGAGCTCCATGTGCTGCTCAAAGCCAGAGGAAAGCAAGAGCTGCAGCTCTAATCAGAGCTGTTCAGTCTGGTCATGGATTTCTAGATCTTTTCCTGGTTTTTCCATCAGGATGGGACAGCTGGGATATTCAGTTGTGCTCACCCTGCAGATGCACACACAGACATGGAAGTAGAATCATAGAATCCCAGACTGGTTTGGGTTGGAAGGGACCTTAAGGATCATTCAGATCCACCCCCTGCCATGGGCAGGGACACCTCCCACTGTCCCAGGTGGCTCCAACCTGGCCTTGGACACTTCCACTTCTTTGGGCAAGGGCCTCCCCACCTTCCTAGGGAAGGATTTCTCCCCAATATCCCACCTAAATATCCTCTTTATCAGTTTAAACCCATTCCCCCTTGTCCTGCCACTCCAGTTCTTGATGAACTGTCCCTCTCCTGCTTCCTTGTGGGACTCTTCAAGGAATAAACACTCTGGGTATGTGCATTTTCCATAATTAATTGCCATTAACCCAACTTGTCTCACTGACCTTGCAAAGTGAGTAGCAAAATTCCACTTTACTCCCCAGAGATTCCATTTACTTTAGGAAGCCTCTTAAAAGGATTAATTCTAAGTCTTTTTTTTCCCAAAGCCAGAAAGGTTTATTGTTGTATTGGGGATGCAAATAGAGAGAAAACACCTTTCCTACAGAGGGAAAAGATGAACTGGTTTGAAAGCTCCAGATACACTTTTTTATTCCTTAGGAAAAAAAAAAAGCTGTAAGTCTAGTGTCTGTCTTTGGAATTTTAGCAGCCATTATCCCACCCATTATTACTTGGTGATTTGCATGTTCAGTGAAGCCTCTGAGAAAACAATTTGCAGTTTTATCTTCATTTCTATTTTAAATCCTGCCTCGGTTTCAGCCTGATTTCATTCAGGTTAAAAGGGTAAATGTTGAGAAAATGGAAGGGTCTCCATTAATTCTGCATTCCCTTGCCTCTCCTGAATGGAATGTTATTGCCCAGACCTGCAGCTCCTGGAAGCCACTGAGAAAAGGCACCTCGGGCGGGGGGGGAATTTTAATGGAAAATTGATCCTTCCAGGTTCTTCTGACCTTAATGATGGGAAAGCTGAGAGTTTAGGAAGTCTTTCAGTTATGGATAAGTACAATTAGGAATATAATCTTTAAAAATGAGAGAAACCAGTGTGTGGAGAAGGGAGAACAGCAGGAATTTGCACCTGAGCAAAGCAGATCCTGCTTGGCATATTTTCATAGGTATGGATTTCAAAATCAATGGAATTCTTTTATTCCTGCCAATTATTTGTTAAAGACCCATCTCTGCTTGTCTTGACATGGGATTTTTAGAACCATACCTGGGATGCATCCCACTGTCAATTAGGGGTGGAGAAATCCCTAAATTTGGACTTTTTTTTCAGTCTGAAATGCTCTGAACTCAACCCACCTCCATGGAGGTTGAAGGGCTCCTAAGAGATGATTTTACATCCCGCTGAATTCCCAGGAAATGAGTCACATCCTGACTCACATCTTGTGGTCCAGGACCTGCTGGTGCAACTGAAGCATCAAAATAAAGACTAGAAAGAGATAAAGAAAAAAAGCTGCCCAGCTTTACAGACAGAAACTGTGACACCACAACTGCAAGCACTTCAAATTTGGGTTTTTAATCTCATCCCAAGTCAGTGCTCAAACTGCACTGACTGCAGNTCTCATCCCAAGTCAGTGCTCAAACTGCACCCACTGCAGACAATGTTCTCTCCTTTGTTTTCCCAGACTATTTCATGTTTTTTTATTTCTCAGGATTTGGTCAGATTTTTTTTTTTATTCAACTGATTTTTCATCTCCCTGTTCTGCTGGGCCCTGGGGTGAATCTCTGCCCTCCCTGGTGGGTTTTTGTGTCTGTCCATGTCCCCAGGTGAGCCCAGGGAGGAGCAGCTTGGCTGAGAAATATCAGGAGAGGTGGAAAAAACAGCAGCATTTTTAGGTTTGGTGTCTTCACTGAAGGAAATAAACCTTGTATTTTGGTAAAACTGAAAAAATTGATTTATTAAAATATTTGCTTTAATCCCCACTGAAAAAAATGAAGCTCTGGGTTAATTTTGTAGCTGGATTGTTAAATATTGACAATTTCCCTGTCAGATTTTTACAAACCTCTCCAGTTGAACACTTCAGCTTTTCCAGCTTTTTCATTTCTCTNCTCACAGCAAAGAATTTTTCCTGATGTCTGATCCAGAACTCCTCTCTTTCAGTTTAAACCCATTCCCCCTTGTCCTGCCACTCCAGTTCTTGATGAACTGTCCCTCTCCTGCTTCCTTGTGGGACTCTTCAAGGAATAAACACTCTGGGTATGTGCATTTTCCATAATTAATTGCCATTAACCCAACTTGTCTCACTGACCTTGCAAAGTGAGTAGCAAAATTCCACTTTACTCCCCAGAGATTCCATTTACTTTAGGAAGACTCTTAAAAGGATTAATTCTAAGTCTTTTTTTTCCCAAAGCCAGAAAGGTTTATTGTTGTATTGGGGATGCAAATAGAGAGAAAACACCTTTCCTACAGAGGGAAAAGATGAACTGGTTTGAAAGCTCCAGATACACTGTTTTATTCCTTGGAAAAAAAAAAAAAAGCTGTAAGTCTTGTGTCTGTCTTTGGAATTTTAGCAGCCATTATCCCACCCATTATTACCTGGTGATTTGCATGTTCAGTGAAGCCTCTGAGAAAACAATTTGCAGTTTTATCTTCATTTCTATTTTAAATCCTGCCTCGGTTTCAGCCTGATTTCATTCAGGTTAAAAGGGTAAATGTTGAGAAAATGGAAGGGTCTCCATTAATTCTGCATTCCCTTGCCTCTCCTGAATGGAATGTTATTGCCCAGACCTGCAGCTCCTGGAAGCCACTGAGAAAAGGCACCTCGGGCGGGGGGGGAATTTTAATGGAAAATTGATCCTTCCAGGTTCTTCTGACCTTAATGATGGGAAAGCTGAGAGTTTAGGAAGTCTTTCAGTTATGGATAAGTACAATTAGGAATATAATCTTTAAAAATGAGAGAAACCAGTGTGTGGAGAAGGGAGAACAGCAGGAATTTGCACCTGAGCAAAGCAGATCCTGCTTGGCATATTTTCATAGGTATGGATTTCAAAATCAATGGAATTCTTTTATTCCTGCCAATTATTTGTTAAAGACCCATCTCTGCTTGTCTTGACATGGGATTTTTAGAACCATACCTGGGATGCATCCCACTGTCAATTAGGGGTGGAGAAATCCCTAAATTTGGACTTTTTTTTCAGTCTGAAATGCTCTGAACTCAACCCACCTCCATGGAGGTTGAAGGGCTCCTAAGAGATGATTTTACATCCCGCTGAATTCCCAGGAAATGAGTCACATCCTGACTCACATCTTGTGGTCCAGGACCTGCTGGTGCAACTGAAGCATCAAGATAAAGACTAGAAAGAGATAAAAAAAAAAGCTGCCCAGCTTTACAGACAGAAACTGTGACACCACCACTGCAAGCAGCACTTCAAACTTGGGTTTTTAATCTCATCCCAAGTCAGTGCTCAAACTGCACCCACTGCAGACAATGTTCTCTCCTTTGTTTTCCCAGACTATTTCATGTTTTTTTATTTCTCAGGATTTGGTCAGATTTTTTTTTTTATTCAACTGATTTTTCATCTCCCTGTTCTGCTGGGCCCTGGGGTGAATCTCTGCCCTCCCTGGTGGGTTTTTGTGCCTGTCCATGTCCCCAGGTGAGCCCAGGGAGGAGCAGCTTGGCTGAGAAATATCAGGAGAGGTGGAAAAAACAGCAGCATTTTTAGGTTTGGTGTCTTCACTGAAGGAAATAAACCTTGTATTTTGGTAAAACTGAAAAAATTGATTTATTAAAATATTTGCTTTAATCCCCACTGAAAAAAATGAAGCTCTGGGTTAATTTTGTAGCTGGATTGTTAAATATTGACAATTTCCCTGTCAGATTTTTACAAACCTCTCCAGTTGAACACTTCAGCTTTTCCAGCTTTTTCATTTCTCTCAGCTGTTTCCTTTCCAGGAAAGCTGATCTTAATTCCTGAGCAGTTCATTACTGTAAACCCATCATTTGATTTCTGCAAACCCACAATTTCCAGCTCCTCCTGATTCCTGTCAGCCAAAGAAAAATTCCAATAAACACCAATAATTATCCTGAGAATCGTTTTCCTGGGGGAGGGATGAGGATGGTGATGGTCAATATGGTCCTTCCTGCATCCAACTGGAGGGATTGGGATGGAATTGGGGAAGCGCCAGGAATTTATTGGGTAAGAACAGATGTTTAATAAAGCTGCAGCTGCCTCAATTAATAAATGGCTTTGCTGCCATTTCGATGAGCCCTTAATTCGGAGTTTAAACACCTCTTCAAGCATTTCCAGGGAATGCAGGAGCCTTGATGGATGTGGGAGGGGAAAAGCTGCTGAAATGCAGCGTGTGAACACAAGGTGGCACTTGGATCCCATGGACGGAGCAGGAGCCAGGCTGGGACATTCCCTACAACACAGGAGCACTTAATTTATAGATTTCCTTGGAAAAGCAGAAGAATCCAGCTGAAAGAAAGGGGCCCAAAGGCAGGTTCCCTTTGTGCTGTTCGCAGAGTGTGTCAGCCCCCAGGAATTTGGGATGTAGCCACAGCTTCTCTGGGCAACCTGGGCCAGGGGCTCACCACCCTCCCAGGGAAAAATTCCTTCCCAATATCCATCTATCCCAGTGGGAAGCCATTCCCTGTGTCCTGTCCCTCCAGCCCTTGTCCCCAGTCCCTCTCCAGCTCTCCTGGAGCTCCTTTAGGCTCTGGAAGGGGCTCCAAGGTCTCCCTGGATCCTTCTCTTCTCCAGGTGAATATTCCCAGCTCTCCCAGCCTCTTTCCAGAGCAGAGATTCTCCAGCCCTTGGAGCACCTCTGTGGCATCCTCTGGACTCTCTCCAGCAGCTCCAGGTCCCTCCTGTGCTGGAATCCCAGAGCTGGAGGCAGGTGGGGTCTCACCTGAGGGGCAAAACCCATCCCAAGACATGAAAGCAGCAGCATTCCAGGAGAAATATCCAATGCCATCATGATAAAGAATTCAACATCCATTTGTTGTGCCGTGAATATACATTTGTAATCTGAATTTCCATCTCTTATCTTCCCCAAATTGATGTTGTTTCTGTTGGAACCAACTCTGAGCCTGTCCCTGGGCTGGGGGAGGTCAGAGAAATCCTTCATGGATTCATGGAAGTGTTTGTGGGAAGGGGCAGGTCTTCCCTTCCCCTCTTGTCTGGGATGAAGGACTTAATAAAAAGCTGCAGAACTTGTGTGAGCTGGAACCTAAACATGTGTGGAAGGGCAAATGCAGAATATTTTGAAAAGGGAAACTCAAAATCTCTCTATTTCAGAAAAAGAAGGCAAAAGCTCTGCCTGGTGCTGTGGGAAGGCACCATGAAAAATCCCACAATTTCCTGCAAAATGTGGGCCCAAAAAGCTGAACATTCACCTCAGGCTTTGAACAATAAAGCAATAATTCAATCTCAAACAAAGATTTAAC
>VYZS01004425.1:80053-96144 GCA_013400695.1 Neodrepanis coruscans | reverse complement strand
AAAAACAACATCAGTTGCTGTTCAGTTGCACTGCTCCTCTGGCTTAAACATGAACAGGATTGATGAGCAGTGAAATGGAAACCAAAAGAAGCTGACAAGACTTGGACAGCCTGCTAAGATTCTTTGTAAAATTGGTTTTAGTTTGCAACCTTCCAGAATCACCTCTTGGAAGGAAAGGAAAAACTCTTGAGAACCTTTACCATTACACTGCTCTCACTGTCAAATCCTGGGAGGAGGGAGGTAAGAGAATCAGCAAGGAAGTGGAAAAGTCTTGTCAATTAAAAACATTCCTACAATAGATGCATTAGAAGGGACTCTACACCAACAAGTTAAGAGCACACATGTAGACAGCACTAAGGTTATTTTAAGTCTACTTGAAATTTCCTCTCCAAACCATTGTTTGCCTTTTTATTACTGTTTAAATCCAATTTCCTCATTCCTAAATGATCTTTAAATAAATGTACCTGGCAACACTGTCAAGAAATTTCACTGAGATGCATTGTTCTATTTACTGTTACAAGGCCTGTACTTAGAACTTCTCAGAAAAATACTTGGGGATTGATTTGCCTCACATCACACAGGATCAACAACAAAGAGTTTAACAAAAAAAGCACCAGTCCCAGGAAGGGACTGGTATCTGGCATCAGGACTGGACCTTTCCAGGTTGAAGATACAACAGTAGCACCCTAATTTTGCAATCCATTTAAGGGCTTTTCTTTAAAAGACCACTCAAAAACAAAGGAGACAACACCCACCCTTAACATAGTACTTTTCTAAAACTTGAAATTAATACAGCTGAGTACACACTGCCCCAAAACAATGGTTTTCAACTTTTCCACCAGTTCAGTGACATATGCACATCAGTCCAGTCCACTAAATATTTTGCATTAAGACTGTCTCTTGAAAGCTACCACTTCCTTTTTACAATAATCGACATCCTGCCTTATGTCAGGAAGTTCACACTTCAGAAAAGCAGTTTCTATTTCTTGGTAACATGAGAATGTGGGGGAAAAAAATTGTTTCCAAACATTCTTGTGATGGAAATGCCAGTTAGTAGCATGGGTGAGAACCTATTAATTTTTATCAGGGTTTTAACTTGCTTTTTAAAGCAGCCCCACCATATTCAAAGTGTTCTGAACACCTCAGGTGGCAGCTTCATCCCTTACTAATTCAAGCCTTCCTTCTAGCCAAAGTCATGTCATTATTTTCTATATAAAATGACTACAGAGTTATCATAGTGATTGAGAACACCCATTGCTGGTTTTTCAAAAGTAGACTTTGCTTCCTCTCAGTGTTGTGGTTAATTATACTAAACTAAATAAAGTGAAGATTTGGTTTTTCTAAGAAATTATTTCATGGAAGTATAATTGCTGAATGGATCATCAACAATACAGTCCCTTGCTCTAGTCAAGAGCCTGAGCAAATAGCTGCAAAAGTTAGCAAAATTAACTTCTGAAAGCTTCTTATTTTGGTTTAAGTAAGATTTAGACTACACTTGCCTTATGCTTGCAAAGAGAAGCTGTCAGACAGCTTTATATCTAATTATACAAAGCTCTGACTGAGCAAAATTTGAAGAGATCACTTCACAGTAGTCAGCAAGTGACCTGTGCCAAAATACCACTTCTCCTCGATTCTCTCTCTGACAGACTTGTTTTTGTGGTGCATCTCCTTTTGTTAGGACCAATTAATTTGTGAAATATTAGTTCTTAGCTTAAAGGACTAGAAAAGTCCTCCAGTAATGCTGCTCCCACAATCTCCTTCCACCACAAAATCACTTTATTATGAGAACCACCCCGAAGCCTTCAGCACTCCTCCCAAAACCTGGTCTTTATTAAGTGAAGAGTCATGTGCTGAGTACCTGAGCTGTTATCCATCCACCTTTCCTTAACACGGAACAACCCCTCATCAGGGTCTAGAAAGACCCAGGTTGGTTGGACAGCAGTCTCAGTAAGGATGTAACAACACTCATTAGGGAGCACCCAGGGATAGGGACTTTTTAAATTACAGTTGACTCAGACAGCTGAGAGTGGCAGGAGGAAGCAAAACAAGACTAAAAATGACCTCCAGACTTCCCTAACATTCAGTATGGAACCCGAAGCTGCTTTCGGTTGGACAGCACATACATTTAGAGAAAAGCAATTCAAAAGGGGTTTGGGGTAGGATTCTTTTAATGTAATACAAAGAAACACACACAAAAGCCACCTTCAGACAATACTGAGTGTGGCCTTAACAATTTTAAGAATTTTCATTGTTCTCAACTGCTGTTTCTTTTACAGGGTGAGCAGGCACCCAACAGTGCTGGTGAAAAAATCTGGGGTTTGAGAGCAGAGACAACCCAGTGTTTGTGCTCCTGCTGTATGAGCTGCCCTCTAAAAGCCAACTGCACATATGTCAGGGAAAAAGAAGTGATGAAAGATTAGCAGGCAAATCCAAACCTGTTACAACACAAACATTGCTGCAAGTTACTAGGCAGCTGCACTACCCCTGTTGCAAGCTCTGCATCTTCCTAACACTTGCCTTCTTACCTGAAATCAATCACTGACAGTTGTTTTCCTAGCAAGAATAGAAGACTGCATCTTCACAGCAGTTCAAATAAATCAGAAGTATTTAGACTGCTACTGACCTTGTTCCCAGGACAGCATTAGGAATCTGGTTTAATCACACTGCAATGGAAGCTCAAGGACACAGCTTGAAGTTGATAGTTTTTATCAAGTTTCTGCTCACTAAAACATGTTTCAACTAATAACCAAAAACCTGATCCCACAGTTCAAGCAGCTGGTGATGGTCACCAAACACCAGCACACTCAGATGTGCCAGTGATCCTGTGGTAAATACATCACCTTCATCCTACATCTAGACTCTTGTACAAAAGCTTATCATCCCTCAGCATTCGCAGCTACAGCTGGGAAACACTCATCCAGCCTCAGCTATTTGTCTGCTGAGGGACACACTGCAACAATTCCCAACGTTGTACAGGAGCCAGGGTCAGGCATGATGCCGACAGGGACACAGAGTTAATCATCCTCTCTAGAGAACTTCTGAGAAAGCTTTACAGATGGCAAATATCCTGCTGAAAAACTGGATTAGGAAAATTAACTATTTATCTCCTGAAGGTACTTTTGTTTCCTTTTTCATCATCAAAACTTAAAAAAAACCACTGGATTTTTGTTGTCATTCACAGATCTACTGTGGAATCTTTTGCATCTTCAAAAAAATTCCTCTTCATTTTAGGAAATGGAATTTAAAATAGAAAGAACTACAGATTCTGTCAAAGAGAATAATCTACAACAACCCTGGAGAATGTTTGTGCACCAATGTTTTCCTCACTACTTACCTTGTAAACACATTCCTCTGACTGGTTGTTACGAAATACGTGACAGCCTCAGCTGCATTAAGGTGTAATAAAAAATACTTTTGCCCTACTCTTAGTGTACACAGCAGCTCTTTTGCTTCTTGTACTCTGTACTCTGCTTGCTGCTGGCAGCATAATCAGTTACACAGCATTAACACCTACAGCCCATTTGTAGTGAACAAACAGAGCAGTAAATTTGACAACATGTTAAACTGTAGGTGAAGGATACGTGAGTAGGCTTTGATGTACTGTAGGAGGTAACCCAGATTAGAGGCAACAGTGCAACAGTTTCTGGAAGTTTACAGATTTAAGTAAATTCCCATAGTAAGGCAGGTGACACCAATTCAACCTTGAGTCCACAGCCCTTGGAAATTTCACACACCAAAGGTGGGCAACGGCCTCTGCTCTCCTTGCACAGGTCTGCATCTGGCATCAAAACTTGTCCAGATAAAGATGCAGCTGCATCCTTGGCTCTTATCAACAGTCTGAGCAGGCACACTGCTAATCTTCAGCATTAGACCCTGAGTTTTAAAGGCTGGCACTGTCTGCCACAGGCAAGTCTCTGCAAGCCTGCCCATGAAACTCTGTGCAGGTTTAACTCAGATATGAACTCTTAAAAAAGTGCTATTTCTTCTTCTCTCCTTCAGGCAGCACATCGAAGCAAAGTGAACACAAACAAGATTCATCCCACACCGGCAGCCAAACCCCAACTTCACCCTGCACAGCACCAAGTGACCAGAACAATCACACACCAGAGTGGAATAAAAAGGAAGCTGCTCAGTCCCATCCAAAACCTGTCATCCAGCATGTACTGCACAAAGTCATCTCCACGAAAGGGGAGAGACCAACCAACCCTCCAGCTGATCTGATCACACTTGACCCAAAAATAAATGCCAGAAAACCCAGTTTTCAGATAACACCCTGCTGTTTCCAACAAGGTCAAGCTCTTAAAACAGGAATTGATACAGAAATTAATGCAAATTCAGTTCTTAAAGTTTTATAGCGTAACAGAAAAATCACCCCATCACCAAGTTACATCTCAAGGAATGCACTTTCTTACTTTGAACATGCTTCTTACAACACTGCCACAGCTTCTGAACAGGAGCTCTTAAGAAGCATCTCTTACCCCCCTTCACGCTTAAAAGTCACTTTCCACACAACACAGGAGAAATTCCTCCTCTCCCCGCTACACTGCAGACCCCCACCGCTCTCCCCGCTGCAGTCCTCTGTGCTCCTTGATTCCTGATGTCCAATTTCTTCTCCGTAAGTGCCTAATGACATTAACAGCCCCTCTGACAGGCGTTTCACACGCTACGCGAGCCGCTGTCGAGGGTCAGGACCAGACCGAGCACATCTTCCCTTCCCGGCAGCTCCTCACCCAGACCCGGAGCTGCTCCAGCCGCGGCTTTGACACCTTCCCCCGGGCCATCCTTCCCCCCGGAGCCCCCGGGGAGCCCCAACACCGCAGTGCCCCCAGGGCAGGGCTGGGCTGGGCCGAGCAGAGCACAGCGCACACCCGGCAGAGCCCGTTCGCTCCCCGCGGGGCTGCACAGCGCACCAACGGCACGGCGGCTCTGCCAGAGGCTCCGCGGGCCGAACCGCCCCTCCCTCCCTCCCTCCCAGCCCAGAGCGCTTTTCCTCCCTGGAATCGCAGCTCTCGTCATTCCCGTACGGCTCCCGGCACGGAGGGGACCGCGCACACCCCGCTCCGCATCAGCCCCGGCCCGGCCCGGCCCGGCGGGGAGCGGGCCCTGGGTCACCTGTCCTCGCCGGCCGTGATGACTCCGTCCTCCTTGGGGATGAGGAGCGCGGCGCTCACCGCGTCCTGGTGCCCCTCGACTTTGCTGAGCAGGACGGGCCGTCGGCTCTGCGGCCGCGAGTGGATCTCGGCCGCCATCGCGCCGTAACGCTCCGTGTAGCGGCGCCGCCCCACCGGACCGGGCCGGGCCGGGCCGAGGTGTCCCGTGTAGCGGCGCAGAAAGCCGCGCGCCGATAGCGTCACCGGCGTGGGGCGGGCCGGCGGCGCCCGTATTCTCTGGAATAGAAGGGCCGCAAAGCCGTAATTCCTCGAAGAGCGGAGAAACAAGGTCTGGCTTACGGCCGGACTGGAGAGGGGTGGATCGTGTCCCCTCCAGGTGGGACAAGATGAATTTGGGCTCAGACACGTATGTCCGTGGCGTGGGCCGTGTGCTCTGCCCAGGAAAAGTCATTGCCGTGACCCGGCGCAAGGAGCCCATCTCGCTGCCCGTGCCTTGCTGGCCTGAGGCCACCAAAAGGCAGCAAAGGAAAGGCTGCTCCCCCTGGAGTAATTAATGAAGGGATACGGGCTGAGGAAGGATGTGTAGTCACAGGAAATACATCAGTTATTTTCTGTCTGTTAAACCAGAAGCAGCTGTAAGCCTTCAGCCCTTAAGTTCTTAAGCAGCTGGACTGTGCTGTTACTGTGACTCCATCCACTGTACAGGAACACTGGCCACGTAGCTGGTGAACCAGCAGCGGAATCCCCCCCCCCGGTGCTCACTTTTCGATTTTATATCAGAACAAGAGTGTGTTTAAACACAGCCGATACGTGCTGGGCGTAACTGAAAATGCTGCCTGGGAGGTGAATGAAGCTTTTTCTGCTCTGGATGTCCCCGACAAAACTGCCCAAAGAGACGAGATACAAGATGAGGTGCAGACAAACCCCCCGGGGCACGGTGGTGGGAACTGTACCGTCTGACAAGCCCTCACAGATCATGTCACACACCTGAAGCCCGGCAGGCTCAGTGAGGCTTCCCCAGGCTCCTGGGGGAGGACAACAGACAGCAATTATTTCTCCCTGACCTGCCCCAAGAGAGGGATTTTGTAGCTGAGAAACCCAGTAAGGGAGATTGGCTAGACAGCAGGGGAAGCAGGCACAGGAAGAACAGGTCTGCCTTGAGGTTTTAAAGATACTTATGATTAAACAAACTTCTATTTGCCCATTTTCTTATTTTTTTTCTCTGTACTTAGAGAGTTCACCTTTCTTCCACCCTTCTTCCTTCCTCAGGCCTGCCCACTCCCCACTCGTTCGGCTCATGCTTGTGTTATGATGCTTTACTTTCCCCAATGTTCCTCTTTTGGTCCAGTTCCTAAATCTACAACCTGCTTTTTCTCTCCATTTATTATTCTTTCTCAGCCTGTTTTTTCCATTACCCTGTCTGCACCATCAACCCACCCTGCACCACCTCACATCTCCCATGGTTCTGAAAAGGGTCAGCTATAAGATGAAATGGCAAGATATCAGTCCTTTTAACAAGGGACTGACTGTATTCACTTCTTCCAGGGTTGTGCAGGCCTTCCCCCAGGCTTCACAGGGAGCAGCCACAGCAGGACACATGTAGGAAACAGGACTTTCCAAAACAGGTGACTCTGTGCAGAGCTATTCCAAGAGCCCATCCCAGAGCCTCAGAGGTATGGAGGTGCCTGAATCCCCTTTGAACCTAGAGAAGTTAAACATCTTCCTTCTTTTGAGGCTCTCAGTCTCCACACCTACAAACCTCACACTTCTTGTACCATTCAGGGTTTGTCCTGGTGCTTTATTGCTCCATACCTGCTCCAGAGCCGAGATCCAACAGACAGCACAGCTGCTGGCTCAGCCCACTGCACCCAGAGATGCTGGTTGCATACAAACAACTTGTGTGGGATCACCTGTAATCACTTACCTGTTCCTTGTACAAGGACTGCCTTCACCAGGAGCTCCAGGGGTAAACTTAGGAGTTTATTGAGCAACTGCCATGAGAACCTGGCCTGGATCCCAGTCAGAAGAGGGAATCTGGTGTGTGGCAGCTGGACTTGTTCACCAAGGACAAGAATATTATTCCATACCTGGTCTAACAAATTGTCCCAGTACAAACAACAGGCAATGACAACATAAGTGAAATACATGGCACAGCTGGATCTAAAATCCTTCAAACACAGTATTTCAGGCCTTGACCAGGTTTGCTGTACAAGGTTTCCCTGTGCTTGCAAATAGCAATACAGTGTTAGCCCAGTGGTCATACCTGTAGTCATAATTAATAATTCATGACCCAAGCAGCCACCAAAAGGCACCTTGTTGCTCAGTGCTCTAGGTTTTTTTTTTTGCTCAGACCTGTACAAACTTATTCATCTGCTTTTTAAGCTTGACCTACTTAGCTCCTGTCAGTTGTCAGAAGAGGGAGTGTGGCTCTCAGCCCAAAGAAGAGAAGGGAAGGCAGAGCGCCCCCCCACCTCCCCCCGCCCATACAGACGCTTCACAGCAGGGATTCTATGTGAACGTGCAGCTCTAGGATGACATATCCACAGGGAACTGTTTTCAAGAACTATCCAAAAACTTTATTTGATGACTGGTCATTTTGAGCTTTTTTAACCTTCCTTTCTTATTGCATAAGACATTCCCTCTGGCCTCACGATCCTGCTGACCTTGACTTGGGATTGTGATGGAAACTCGTTTTTGCCTCGGAGGTACATCTTTCTACGAGCTGTTCCATCTCCTAGGTGGAGATCCATCTTCTGAGGGAGCAGGTGGTGTGGAAACACTCCGTGTTTTCGACGTCCCGAGCCATAAATCCGGGATGAGGGACCAGTCCCGGGATAACGGCGAGCGGGGCCGTGCGCCCAGTTGGCCGCCAGGGGGCGCTGCGGCAGCGCCGAGAGCCGGGAATGTGGGAATGGGACACAGGGAAGATGGGGGGCATGGGAACAGGGTATACAGGGATAGGAGGCATGGAGGAAATAGGAACAGGGGACACGAAGATAGGGGGATATGGGAACAGGGGTTATGGGGATAGGGGGATATGGGGCATGGGAACAGCGGACATAGGGATAGGGGATATGGCGGACATGGGAACAGGACAGAGGGATAGGGGATATGGGGGCATGGGAACAGGGGACACAGGGATAGGAGGATTGGGGACATGAGGATTAGGGATGCATGGGGGTATGGGCACAGGGCCAGAAAGTTGTGGGGACATGGTGGGGTATGGGCACAGGGGAATATGGGGACAGACAGCCATGGGGAAGCTCCTGCTGAAACACCAGCTCCTGGAGAGGCCAGCAGGGCAGGAAAGTCACCCATTCAATGCCTCTATTTGACCCCGGTACTTAGAGGACATCTGTCACAGTTCCCATGAGAAGAAATGTAAGAGAAAAAGCAAAAAACACGGAAGAGACTGTTCAAATTCCACCATTTCCCCTCTGCATGGTTTCAGGGGTTGGGGTGGCAGGGGTGTGTTGTTGCTGGTTTGTGTTTTTTCAAGCCCAAGGCAGATCGCTGAGTGTAGCAGTGTTTCTCAAAGACATACACAGTGCCCTGGTCCCACTAAAGCCTCACGTTGCCTGCTGGGGACAGCTGGCAACAAGCCTTGTCCAGGGGCAACGTGCCAGAAGGGCCAGAGGTGACATGGGGCTTTGCACACACCTGCCCGTGAGGCCTCAAGGGGCCCAATAGCCATGTCCTTCCTCAACCACTGCAGGAAGGTACAAAAGCCCAGGTTGTTCAGACACATCAAAAGATAGAGCCCTGCCTTCCCCCCTCTCCAGGATCTGTTCTGATCCCAAAGCAGCATCTGGAAGTGGAACAAATGCTGCCTGTGAGCCAAGGAGACATACCCAGCCCTTCTGTCTAGGGCAGGGTGGCTCACAGCCAGTGTAATTAACTGATGGCCGCAGGATCCAGGTGCTCAGAGCCCCAAAGAAAAGTCATCTGATTCACTCCTTCTATTGCACAAATGCCCTTCAGGAGCTGATACACTTAATTACAGGGAACTTGGTGCAATAACAGCCCAGATCCAGTATGGAAGGAAAATGCCATGAGCTTAGCAGGCAGAGAAGGCTCAGGGAAGCTAATCCTTGGGTCAGGGTTGATTGTGCACTGACAGCATGGTGGAACAGAAATGACAAAATGCTAACACATAACGCATGTTGCCTGCATCCCAGACAGGGTCCAACCTTCCAGACTATGACAGTTATCAGCACCATGGCCTTGAAAGCAAAAATTGGCATCCCTGGGAGTTTCAGCATGAGCTGAAGGACAGAGAGGACTGAAGGCAGCACAGCACTGAGAGGACTGTCCTACTGTGAGCTGGCAGTATCCACTCAGCATGACTCCACCATTAGCACAAAAAGTTGTCATCTAGAAAGTGAACAGTGCCCACCTGGCCCGAGCAACAAGCTCAGCAATCCAAGGGCAAGGAGAGCTGCAGCCTGTCACCAGCACCACTCTCTTGGAGGAGGACAACTGCATCACCTCTGCAGTTTCTACCTTTAGGTTCCCCTGCTTTTGACAGGGGCTTGTGTCCTCCTGGGTGTCACATCCAACACAGCCTGCTGGCACCATAGTAATAATGGAAATTTTTTGTGTTAGACAGGTTTCAACCACTGCAGGTAGTGGCACTACTAATAAATACATACAATTAAACTGCATTGATGGGGCTAAGCTAAAGGGCTTTTACTTTCTTTGAAGCACAAGGGAGAGTTTATAAAATGTTGCTTACAAAAGAGATATTTCAATTTACTTCTCTTTTTCATCTTTATTAACTCATAAGGCTGCTGGGAGGCAATGCCATATTTTTAAATGGAGAGGTTGCTGTCAGAAGGCAGCTGCCAGCAGGGAGTGTGCTGTGAAGCCATGGGGTGAATAGCAGTTATCCCTTACCACTGGCTGAGGAACTGGCCCTTCCTTACACTCTCCCATTCTGTTCAGCAAATAAGATTTGAAAACAAAGTCTTCATGAAATGTGAAAACTGTAAAAGAAAACCAGCCTTTTTAAAGCTCTCTCTAGTTAGGAAAACAAAGTTTGAACACAATTTGGCAGATTAATAGCCTGCTATTTTACCTGTTAATTACTTCATGACTAACCACTTTCTTTATTACAGATCTGGCTCAGGAAATTTATGGCAAGTTTTACCCAACTCTTTCTCCCTGTTTTTTTTCTAGGATAAAGCAATTGCAACTACAAGCATTTTCCACAATCTTTGCCTGCCCAGAGTTTCAGTATCTTATTACAGAACAGCTAAATCTCTCCAGGCTTTCCACCTCAGAAAAGTTTATAAAGGTTGTGCTGCCTCTACTTTTAAAGACTGAGAAACTGAGACAGCAGATAAGACCATCTGAGCAGCAATTCTGCAACTAATGCTTGAAGTTACCAATCCATTATTAAGTCAAGCTTTACACAGTGTTAGGTTCTCTGTTCTTCCTTGAGGATGGTTCTTCCCCAGCCCTCCTACCCTCAAGCAGGGTGCAGGGCTGCCTCCATCACAGGGCTCAGGGGCCCAAAATCACCTCAGCTTTGCTATGAAGTTCAACTGTGAAGCAAATGAGAGTGAAGGAGGATTGGATTGAAGCACAACCAAGCAGCATGAGCATCCACCTTAGGCTTGATATTCCTAGAGACAAAGATGACTTTCAAAAAATAACATACAACTTTGTACTGGTTGCAAGCAGATTCCCCAAAGGTTTTCAAGCTGACAGACTGCTACAGTAAGGGTTAATAAGATGACAGTAAGCACAACACTAATACTAAAACATCACACCAAACTCCAGTTACTCTGTCAAGCAGTACTGGGCGTTCAGTATTAATCAAATCCAAGGACAGAAGAGCAGAGTGTTATTACAGCACTACTAAAAAGGAAATTTTTAGCAGCTAACCTAGACTCCACCTTCCAAGGCTCTTAATTCACTTTACCCCTCACCCTGATCTCCCTTACCCAGTTTATAGGCAACCACCGCCAGCAATTTCAGTTCAAACCTGTATTTGTTAAACTTTGCTTTCCCAGCACTGAAAAAAAAAAGCTGCCTAGGAGTAGCAGAGCCAAAAACACCTTTTCCTGTGTGGCAACATACTTCCCCCTTGTACTGCAGAACCTTGCAGCTCACAAGTAGCTGCTATGTGTGACATTCCCCATCAGTTTGCTCAGAGCTCAGCTTGAGCACGTAGTCCTGGCCCCACTAGGCTAAATAAGCCTGTTCACCTTTGCCAAGACACCCTCTTTGCTGGCCACTTCTGGCCTGATGAAGGCAAATAGAAAACACGCAGAGCTACTCATCATTCAGTGCTCTAAAAATCATCTTGTTTTGCAAATTATTTCAGGACTAACAGAAGGGACTGACAGTTGTTTACACAGAAACTGTGCTAAGGCAAACCTGAAAGCTTATGTCACTGCATTTTTTTTCTTGCCCAAACGTAATCCCAAACCTGTTTGCTGCCCAGAGCACACACTGATGCTGTGTGCAAGTCCTATGGGAGTCCAGTTTGAGTGCCAACCTTGTAATACTTGAATTACAAACATTAAATAGAAGCAACTGGAAAATTAATTCTCTACTTCAATTTTATTTTGATATCAAAACAGCAGCTGTTGCTCTGAAATACAATCCCACACTACTCCACAGACCAAAGATGATGCCTTGCACCCCAGAAGTCACTTCTCACACACACCATGGTTCCTCAAGTCCAGCTCAGGTCTTGGCTATTTACTTTCTGTGAGGCAAAATTTCTCTATTTTTGCAGGAGAAACCATATTCAAACTAGATGTGAGACAAACCATTGCAAGCATCACTGTAATGGTACAGAACCCCATAACAATTGTTATTATTTATGCTCCTTACCTCCATGAAGTGCAATGAACTGAAGGCAAGTCTAGCTAGGAAAGGTCTCCTGCTCAGCACCAGAATCTTTAATTATACTCACAGAGAGCTATTTTTTGGTTGTTTTGTTTGGTTTTTTCTTTTTTTTTTTCCTTCCCCACCTGCACAACTCACTTTCTCTTCAACAAGACAGGAAGATAACAAGGTCATGCTAGTTCCTCCATTTGCCTTAGCTGAGTGTAGAAGACACAGCTCTCAGACTGCAGCAGGAGCACTCCTTTCCCAGCTTCAGAGGATTTGGTGGTAGGCAGCTAATACATCACCTAAAAGACAGCTAGACAGATTTAATCTTCTTGATCATGGCAGTGCTCAACTCAAGCAGGAAAAGAGAGGCCAGCAGTTTGGCCCAGTATCTGGCAGCATATTATGAACTCTTATCCCAGGTTTTGTACTGAATTAGGACAGATCATGCATGACACATTCAAGTATTTTCAGATGGAAGCATTTTCTCTTCATCTTACCCAACAAAGAGGCTCAGTGTTCATTCACCCTTCCATCTTACGGATACATAGTCATCTACTTACACGAGGTCTGAGCCTGCAGGAATTCCTCCCCCCAGACCAGCAGCAACCAGGCTCCTCTCCCTGTGAGTGTACCCTTAAGAGAAGCAGGTAATAATGATTTACCTTACCCACACAAATCCCTTGGTTGCCACAGGACCAGTATAACATGCTTTCAAACAAAGAACAACCTGTAACAAGCCAAAGGGATTTACTGCTCATCTCTTGAAGAGTTGTACACTCAGGAGAGTCCTGCAAGGGGGCATGAAGAGATGTCAGTGTGCATATAACCTAAACCATAGGGAACAGGAGGTAAGGCCCCAAAGGTGCATTGAGATGTCCTCACAGGGCAGTTTTTAGAAGTATCTTAAGCATAGCAAATAGGGCTCAGTCTTCAAGTACCAAAGTTAACCGTAACTCATCCACAGCAGAATGACTTCTGCAAAAAAAGGTAATCAGCAGCAGGGACTATAAAACCCCCCCAAACCCTCCAAACTCCAAACCACCACCACAAAAAAACCCCTGCAACAAAACTTCCTCCCATACAGCAAAAATCAAAATCTCACAAAAGCACCTGCCTTTCACCTTCCAGACCTCTGGACTCAAATATGCATCAGCACATCCATGATCCACAACACTGACTGTTCATAATGCAGTTTTATTTTTTCCTTTGTACAAAAACAAATATAAAATTTAAATCCAATAGAAAGTGTATACTAGCAATGACAAGTTTACATTACAATAAGACAGGACAATGCGATGTGTATTGAACACCACATTAGTTTTAAAACTGTCAGTGATACATGCACTATATAAAAACTGCTAGAACTTTTAGTCTATTTCTACCAAGAATATCCAGGTACCAAGATACCCAATAACCAAAAGTAATCTTGATAGGTGGTATCTACAAAATTAGACCTTTTCCACACACAAGAAACCAACATTAATAGAAACATTTATCATTCTTTGTTAAAACCCTCTCACAACAAGCCATACATAAAATTCTTAGTAGATACAGAAAAAGCTCAAAAGCTGTTAGCATAGGTAACCATTCAGTAGTTTAGAGAATCTTTTAGACATTTTGAAGAGATATTGTAGTTTTCAATCTGTATTTTTCCCCACAAAGCCAGAACTATGTTGACTCCTGTTTCAAAACCTAGTCAGTGGTTAAAACTAGTTCTTGAGTGAAGTCAAAGAGTAGTGTACAAAATATTTAACAGAACAGGGGTGTGCCTGTTTACTTCTTGAAGAAAGTCTTTTCCACATTCAAGGTTTGTTTATTTGTCCCATAAACAAGATTGTACCTAAGGGATGAAACACAAACAAGGATTACCATAGTCTGCAAACAGAGTTAAACTTTTCCATGAAAGCATGAAGCCCGCAGAGCTCAGACAAGCCACCTTGTCTGTCTTGTCTAGCCTCCCTCAAGTTTGTGAGCCCAGGGAAGTGTATGTTTGGATAGGTGGCGAGCTCTCATTTCTAAAGAGCATCAACATAGTTCTGTTGATGCTCTGTGCAGCCTCGGGATGGGGATCGCTTCCAGGAGTCTGCTCTTCCCCAGTCTGGCAGCTGCATCTTGTTCCCTACTAACATATCTATCATACACATCACTGCAAGAAGTAGACAAGTTACTCAAAGCAAATGAGGCAACTCTGCTCTAGGAGAATCAGCCCATACTACAAAGACAACATGATCACCCTACTTGAACCCTCACTTTTGTTCAGAGCAGGCTGAATTAAAACCCTAGATTCCTGAAGTCCCTATCCTGCCTTTGCCCTGACTATCTGACTGTCCATCAGAAGGCTGGGTCCTATTCACCAAATCTCTATTGGTAAAGAGTTGCTTCCTCTGCACTCAAGGAAACTATGACTATTAAAGACTCTTCTTTTGCACCCATAAACCTGCCAGGCTTGTTTCTGTTAACTTGGCGGCCAGTACGTATTTTTCCCCTGTTCTGAGTTGTAGTCACAGAAAAATAATCTAACGTTAATGGCATAAAAACGTACTTGCAGGGTTTTTTAAATAGTTATTCAGTAGCTCCAGACTTTTGTCACTATTACATCACTGATTCTCAATTTCTAAGCCGAAAAGTACCTAAAATTGCTGCTTACCTGTAGGATTGTGCCGGATGAAGAATACAAATGGTCTGTCTACTATGAACCAAGGAGGGGATGACCTGGCTATTAAAATTGCAGCTTCACAAGAAAGATAAGATTAAGAGTGAGACAAAACAAGCACCAGAACACATTATATACTCTATTAAACTGAAATTTCTTGTGTGCATATATACATAGGCTTGCACAGGTGCAGACAAGTTCCTAAAATCTACCATCTTGGACATTTAAAGCCACATAAGTCACATGATATTCCTAAAGGAAGCATATTAAAAAGACAACACAAGACCCACAGAAAGCTGGAAGTAAGTGTTGGGCTGCCACCCAAAGGATATAGTAGCTTAGTCTTCTTTGCCAGCTGCATAGTCAGAACATTTTATCAGTGGCCAAAGTGTAAGCTATTAAAAGATACTTCTAGAGAAGTAAGCCTGTTAGTATTTCTTACCATCATCAACATTGGCAAATTGGGATTTTCCTAAGAAACTATATAAAACCCACCAACTGGTCTGATGTGAGAGCATATTTCTGCAACAGTCCCCAGGAGATCTATCTTGGCTTAGTGCTATAGCTTTATAATGGCTACAATTACCAAGTCTGACAGCTACCAGTACAGTTGCTTACTTGTTGCTGCAGAAGCTTTGGTTCCATCTTCACTAACTTCAATTTTTGTCTTTTGCAGGACATTAGATACATGAAGACCTTCTGTTCCTGAGAAACCCAAGGAAAATGGCACTTTCAGTAAAAGAATCTGAAAGAGTCTTGAAATACTTTGTAGGTAACAGATACGTCATCATAGCTCAGAAGCCGCTGAAATCCTGAAGCTTCAGTGAAGAACAATACTGACAATACCTTTGAATAGTCACTAAGTAATTACAAAAATAGAGGATAACCTTACTCTACTTTCCTCCCCTCATTTACTAAGTTTTCTATTTGATGGTTTAAGTTAGAATGTTCAGTTACATTTTTAGTTTTGATTAAAAATAACAGAAAATATGCTTCCTGAATTTAAAACTTTATCTCAATGTCAAAAAAAAGAAAACCTTTCAGCAACACACTTTGCTTTCAATGAAATAGAGGAATTTGTTTTCAAATTAAACCAGCACAAAACAGGCTTTTTTTGTTAGATCATTTGGTAGAAGCTAATCCGGAGTTTAATAAAAGCAGAGAAGAAAAATATGACATTTTACAGCCATGAGCTCAGAAGCATCTACACCCCATTTTCAGACGCTAATATTTACAGCTCTGGGTTGGTCCAGTCCCTTAAATGTGAATGTAGTCCTTAAGCTTTCCTACAGAGCATAAAAAAGTCATTAAACACATACTTCAGGGGAAGTTATATACTGCAGTTGCAGTATTTGCTACAGTCTAAAGGATGGCATTGTTATAAGTCTTGTCATAGATTTCAGACAATGCTTTAAACCCTCACATTATATTATCAAATCTTAAGCTGACCAACATGATTTACTGCTGTTATGCAAGAC
>VYZS01004425.1:48600-77943 GCA_013400695.1 Neodrepanis coruscans | reverse complement strand
TTCTGCTGTAAATCTAGTCAGAACCAAAAAAAAAGCATCAGGAAAGTCACCCTGTATCAGATGAGATACACATAAACAACCCCCAAAACACTCCCTGAGAGAGAAATAGATTATTAGTACTTACTTTGGTAAAATAACCTGCACTCTTTTTGCTACCATGGTTGTCATCCAGCTTCCTATTGTTTTTGTGCTGATGTGAGGAATGATAGCAGAGAGTGGTGTTGTGCTTTCAGTTGGCAATGCAATCAACATGCTGATCATTTCACCATGGTATGGCAGCTCAATGATATTATACCACAGTTCATTTGGAGTACTTGTAGTGCCTAAACAAAACAAAGCTAGTGAGCCATAACCCTTACAGCCTTAAAAGTTTATTTTACCTTTAGATACCTACAGCTAGAAAAGTCTGTTAGGAAAGCTTTGCCTACATCTTTAAACTGACTCTAAAGTCATAGACTTCCTGCTAGGCAACCCTTCAAAGGCATGGGCATTTTACAGATGCTAGTTTGACAGAAAGAACAGACAGGATGACACCAAGGAGCAAACACGTACTGTTTCCCAGACAAATCTCATCAGCCCAGAGCAGCAAGCCAGATACATTAAAAGTGACCAAATCTGCAAATCAGCTGCATCTCTACTTCAGATCTCAGCTGCAACAGAAATAGATGCACATTGAGAAACAAAAAGCAAGGAAAAGCACCTTTTCAAACTGAAGAGATCTTGTAGACAAGATCTCTTCTTTCCTTTAAGAATTATTGCAAGAGCTCCTAGCTCCTGTCTGAAGTAGTCTGTGGCATTTATTAATTTTCTTGCTTAATAAGGATCTGATTAGGAAGCAATCTTAAGCTTTTCAAGATAGTGGAAAGCAGCCACTTTAAGGCAGTGCACCACGCCAATTAGATGAGGAGTGAGATAACACCTCCAAGTTACATCAAGTATCAGGAAGACTGTCTGAGCAACTCTCTCCTCTTCCAAGTTCCCTTTGGTTACTGTGGGATTTCTGGCATGTGGCTAGGAAGTAAATGCTTTTTATAGCAGTTTCAAGTGAAAACTTGTCAGTTTAACTACAGACAGGATTTCAGGCAAAGTTTTTGGACACCAGCAAGATCTTACTATCTTTTCTCTTTTCTTCATCTAAACCTGCACCCGTCAGCCCAAGGTAAAAAATCAGCAGCTGCATTACAAATTTAATCTTGTTACCAGGGCATGCAACCTGCCTTCACAGAGCTCATATTGCTACAAAATAAGTATTGCACTTATTTTGCGGGAATAGTGTCAAGCTTAGCAGTTTTATTACTTCCTTTTATTACGACAGTGGTTCTCAAACCAGAGCCTACAGACCAAAACACTGGCTGCATAAGTCAGCTATAAGACAGCAACACAAGGTAAATTGTACAAGTGGTAAGCACTGCTTTCCAGATCTGCTACGTTTCTATTATTACCAACACATCCCAAATAGGAGAGGAGCTCTGCTTCAGTCAGCTGATAAGACTGAAGATGCTTATGAAATTTAAACTTTTGAAGATCCCTTTGCAAGCATAGATAAAATAGAAGCCCTATGTTAGAAAATCCAGAGACACACAAACAAGTATGAGTCCTAACTCAGCAATATTTCTTTTGTTCCTTTCTAGCCTTAATAGCTTTTCTAGCTTAAACACAAGCCAATATAATGGAGATTCTAACCAGCACCGGAAGTTGAAAGCTTTCAAGATAATAGTCTTTACACCCCATCTTAAGTTATGAACTTCTTTGAAACTGCAGAGATTAGTATATATTGCAATAGGCTTCCCCACCGGCTCAGCTCACACTTTCAGCAGTTACTTAAAGCATTGCATCTGCTCTAACATACAGGCTTGTGACAAAATCCCAGATGTTTACTTTAACACAAATCTACTAATACTAGTTAAGCACTACTGACAGTAAAACCAGACATTTAAAAGCACATTGGGCCTTGCTTTTTGGATTCATAGCAAGCTCTATTCTCAGGCACATTTCTCAGACTATTTAGCACACATGGAAGCAAGTTCCAGGCAGCGTTTCTTGGAAGGATACAACAGAAGCTTTTATCAAGAGTATAAACCTTACTTTGACCACTAAAATCCCCATAGGGCTGCAACACTGGAGCTCTGAAGTATATCGTCAGTCACATCAAGCTGCTTGTGTCAGCTGTGAGAGTCTCTGATGGAAGTCTGGTTGAACCTGCTGAACTTCTTTTTGCTTGTGACTCAACCTGAAGAGCCGTTTCACACCTTGAGAGATACAGCCAACACACTAACCCCGTGCTCCTCTGGCTCCCACAGGACTGAGGGCTGCAAGTCTCATTTCTTTATATACAGTAAAATAAAGATTGTTTCTGCTTCAATCTTTCTTTTGTACATAACTCATTACCAGGTAAACCTCTATCATTCTGTCTCTGTTGATAGCTTTCCCTTATTCTCAACCCTTAGAAATTCAGCGTCTTTTTTTCTAACAGCAAAGCTTAAATAATATGCAAATTCCTCAATTAGGGTATTTCAGATTTTCCTTTTTGAAGGCAACAGGATAAGGCAAGTACTTTGACAGAGCATTCAGCTTTAAGCAACTGTTAAATACCTTGCACAGCAAGCTCACACATACCTCAGTAGTACAGACACCTCTGTAACATAAGCCACCTACATCACTTAGAACAAGCAACACCATCAAACACCACATGTACAGCAAGCTCTTGTTTCAGTTTGAAAGAGCAGATTTTACAACCGTTGTTGGTGGTAGTGGGAGTCACTGAGCTTACCACAGCGGAAGATGGACAGCTGGGACAGCATAGGAACTTGGTAGGTCTTCCCATCAGCTCCATAAAATGGACGTTTCTTGGTGTTTTCAGGTCGAAATCGTGATTTCCATAAGCCCTTGAAATACA
This sequence comes from Neodrepanis coruscans, assembly GCA_013400695.1. Taxonomy (NCBI): domain Eukaryota; kingdom Metazoa; phylum Chordata; class Aves; order Passeriformes; family Philepittidae; genus Neodrepanis; species Neodrepanis coruscans. The sequence goes on along the minus strand of VYZS01004425.1, from coordinate 75,047 downwards.
CAGCATTTACGAGAACCAGTCTGGTCAAACTTCCTTCAATATCATCTGGAGCTACAACCTGATCAATCATACCTAAAAGAAATAAAGGAAGTCTTGAGTATTTGCTGCCATGACACTGGCCAATGGCTCATGAAGAGCCTGAAGCACATATTACTTTAGACATCTGTGAGTGTGCCAGCTCCTCCTGGGGCAATACATTTAAGATTCATAAAATCAATGGCATTATTTGTCAAAAGGTAAACCTTTGGGATAACTAGAAATCAAACATATCTTGCTAATTGATGTCCTGATGGTATAACTAAAAGAGCCTTATCCTTTCCAGCATATGAGCAGCTCTAAGACTATGCTACAGTGGTTAATAGTTTCATCTGAAACACCTCCCAATTCACACACTGCTTACAACATTGCTATGTAAAACTGGTGATGTGGTGGAGAAGGAATTCGACAGCCTCATTTCACAAATACCACATCCAACATCATTAACACACTCCGCACATCCAGGAGGCACTGGTTTTAACTCCAAGTGGTACCAAACATGTAGTTCACCTAGACTGGGAACATGTTGCAAAACACAGTCTCTGGTTCTAGCATATGTAAGCTTGACAACCAGAGGCCAAGAGACTTGAGCCATGAGGAGTTCTATCAAGGCAGGCTTAATTAAGAATCCTCCACTAAACCCGAGTCCTAGGAACAGAGTCATACCTTGCAGGAGTTTAGGGCAATAAGAGCAAAAGCTGAACTGCTCTACAGCTTCCCAGAAGCCTGATTTACTGAGAAAAACATCTGAGTTGCCTGAAAGCATCTTTTATTTTTGATACAGCATACAGCAAGAGAATTCTTCCTGGATTTCTCACCAGCTGTATAAATGAAAAGAATGGAAGGTCCCCTGATCCCAAGGGCAGATGGACACACTCACATCCCTCCAGGCCACTAGACAGGCACCTCTGCTGAGGCTATAAGACTGCTGATTCCTGGCCCACCAGCTCTAAACCATCACAGTAGTGATGGCCAAAAGACAGTTTTAAGTCACAGGGAAGAGCTTTCTCTACCTCCCCTTCTTTCTCCAGTATTTCCGTTGAATCTGTGGTCTCAGACCCTGCCACATACAAAGGCACTCACCAATACTCACCTCTTGTTTCATTTTTCACCCACTGGTTGATAGAATCACATGCTGCATTTGGGTCCTCAAAGTCCACACTCTTGACACTGCACTGAAACACCTCTTTGTTCCTTGTAACAAAAGGCACTTCCATTTTAAAGCCACTCTTTGCAAACACTGCATTAGCAATTGTTACAATGTCTTTATTCTTTTTTGAGACTATGAGCCTGTTTATCTTCTTTAAGGCTTTACCAACTCCTAGTTGGAAAGAACAGTAAGTTTAATTTAGAATAAGATGATGAACAAACAGTTACTTTATATGCAACTATTAATGACATGAAAGGTCAGACATTAAGTGCTGGACTAGAAAAGAAGACCAAAGCAGGCATTCTGAGAGGATTTCCAAAATACCCATTTTTGAGCTCTCATCTGAAGATTGCTATTGTTTCCCAGCAAAAACATGACATCCACTGTGATGTCTACTGCCCCTCTAGCTGGCTGCTCAGAATGCTACAGACAGTGCTGGAGATTTTCACATCTTAGTGTGTGGTGCTACTAACCATGCTCTTCCATAGAGCAGACTGTTCCAAAATATATTTCATATCATATAAGCCCAGGCCACTTTTCAGTTCTGCAACAATGAGAAAGAAATTTGAGAGGTCATCCTGCTCAGAGAGCTCTGCAGGATTTGCATAACAAGTGATCTTGAACCTCAGAGTGTAAAGCAAAAATTGTTTTCTTGACACCCTTTCTTTTCCATTTATTGGAGAATAAAGGAAGCTGTCAAGATTTCTTTAATAAATTCAAGTCAAGTGTTAGTTCCCTTAAAGACTAGGTCCTGGCTTAAATCAGCTCCAAGTAAGAGTCTAACACTGAGCTTGTCTCTAAAAAAGGAAAAATAGAAAGTAATGGGTTCCAGTGTTACAGTCAAGATCCCTAGGACCTGAAAGCAGATTGGATCAAGTGCTTGCTAGCTCCTCCACTGCGTATGAGAGAAGGCATATGGCACCACAGAAGAACTGCTATGTTCACCATACCCAGTTCTCCCCAGCTTTACAGCTTATGAAGGAGCACTTGCCTACACAGGGAAGCTATTGCCAGGCAGCAACTTCATGTTCAACCATTACACTGAACAGAATCCCTATAGCTGTTTTTACATCAGTTATCAATGGGTTTCCCAATACAATTTAGGCAGAAACATTTCCAGGCTACTTCCTTATGTAGACAAACTTGAGATAGGAGAGATGAAGTGAGTAAATTAGTTGAGTTATATTGTCTTAGCTGCATATAAGAAAAAGCCTCAGATGGCTTTGCTGTTTCATGTATTACAAATGCTTTAACAGCACCATTTGTATGAATTTCTACATGTCCACTCTCCAATACTATGGGCAAATTCTTTTGGAGAACATACCATAACAGAGGTTCTCAAACTGTATTCTGTGGACCACTGGTGGTCCACGGAGCACTTGCTGGTGGTCCGGGGAGAGCTGGCTGGTCTCATGATGTTGGCTCTCCTCTTTGCTTCCAGCTGCTAAATTGCATTAAAAGACAGCTAAAGACAAATTAAATACTTTTCAACTATTACCTTTCCAAAGAAGCAGTTGCCAAAGAACTGCAAGTTAATCATGAACAAGAGCAGACGAAATCTGTGCAATGAGATAGTTATCTGCCCATCACATGACAAATCTCTAACAAGGTACTGGCCCCTTCTAAGGTGTTTGAGAACCTCTGTCTCACAGTAGTAGAAGGACTGAAGGCCAAATAAAACCAGTTGATATAATGCTTTTGCAAGTACTTAAATTTTGAGCATTCAAATGCTGCTAGAGTTGATTATCCAATGAAGAGATTTCAATCTACATCATTTAGATCTTAAGCTGTCAAATCATTTTGCTGTACTTTAGATCCAGGACCAAAACAGCAAAGCAAATGAAGACAGGACAATATGTTATATGACAATACTGCTCAAGATTTAAATGTGCACTTACCTCTTGGAGGGTTTCCTATTCTTGGAAGTAAGGGAGAATGCTGGCACTAAGATGTTAAGTCTTGCTGGCAAACACTCACAAAAGTAGCGTGCAAATTAAAGCAGTAAGAATCTTCAGCCTACACACTCTAACGGAGCAGACATTCACACAGGAATATGAACACAGATGCACACAGTGTCAGGCACAGAGGTAAGCAGAAACAGCTGTTTCAAGAAGACACTACAAGAACTATAGATACAGGGATCCTGACAGCAGAAACACATAAAGCTGAAGGCAAAGTGAAAGCAGAGATAGTATGGTTAGTTTGCATTGCCAAGAAATAATCTCTTGCCCTGTTAACTAAGGAGCAGCACATTAAAGACTGTTCAGTACAGCTTGAAATGGGGTACTGCAGCCTTCCTGCGTGGTGCTGGCACTGGACCACCACCCACACTGCTCTGGAAAATCAATTTTGCAAGGAGGAAGGCAGTTCAAGCCAAGGTCCTGAAGTTATTAACCAAGATACTTAAAGGCCAGTTGGAGTGTATGTACATGTCCATACACAAATTGCCAATTAACTTCACCTATTTCCATTTTGTGCTTTGGTAAACAGAGTTAATTGGTGCATGATGCAATCTACCACACTTGAAAAGCCAACTCATACAGCATGAAGAGTCTGACAAAATACACCCAAAACCACCTTAGGAATCACTGACCATTTACACTGTATCTCATCATAGTTGTCAGCTGCTTCTTTGTCTTGCCATCAGCTCCCAGCTGCAACACCCCCAGGACTGATGCAATCCCATGAGGAGAAACAACAACATTGTCCTGAGGCTTAGCTTTCACTATTTGATTGAAGACCTGGATTCCAACATCAGAACTAAGCTCCTCCAAAGGATAAAAACTGAATTGGGAACATACAGACATTAAAGTCCCAAAAACAAAGAGAAGGGCGAAGTGCCAGTTCATGATTCCTGGTTGGAGATACCTGTAAGAAAATAAGAGGAAAGTTAAGTCAGCTTTCACAAGTACAGCATTTTTATTTTTAATGTAAATTCTCATTTACCTAAAGAGCAGGCAGGTTTGGCACATGTGCCACACACCATTCACAGAACTCTGGCAATGGGGCTCACACCTGCATTTTACTTATCACTACCAGTATTTTAGGCCTATGGGTTTCCAGACACAGAGATAACCATGAAATAGCTAAATATCAGTGCCTATATCATAAGCCAAGAACTACCAAGTTGAGAGACTACTTCCCATCACACAAAAGTCCAGTTAGTTTTGTCTTTCAGTTAAATGAGCCTTGGCATTCTATTTATACTGTCCTTTAGGATAAATTAGTGCTAAAAAGTGATGTGGTATGGTCCTTGCCCACTAGTATTACAAGCACAGTACACTTTATAGATAATTTTCTGTAGTGAACAGAAGCACATACACATTTGCAAACAAGCCTTCTGTTGTGAGAATTTACACCTGCCTGGAACAGTAAGAGTTAGCTGCATAATTGACATCCTCCATAACAGGAATGTAGAGGAAAACTTAGATCTTAAAATGCAAAATTAAGTTTGGACTTTAACCTATAACTTTTCATATAAGAAAACATAGCAGCTAATGAGAAGAGAATTAAGTTGAATATTCAAAATATTAAAAAATATTCAAATATTCCCTCTGCAGGTCTAACACCTGACAGAATTCAGTATCATTATACCCATGGTCTCCTAGGAACTGATGCACAAACAGCAGTAACAGTTTGTTCAGGACCTCTCAGCAACTGATTACAGAGAACCAAGCCCAAACCTTAAACACAAGGTATTTTAAATACTACACTGTATTTTCTTCCCATGAAACTGTAGTCAGCCTCTTTTTTTCATTAGGGCAAACACTTAGAAAAAGACATGCAATCATCTCTGATTTCATTAAATAATATACCTTGCTCACAACATTTTTAAGACACTTCAGTTGCACAGTTAACAGTCCTGACTTCTATTTTCAGACCAGCACTGGAGCCTGTTCCCTCACCAAGCACATGCTGAGGAATCAGCTGCTTCCCTAGTCCACCAAAAAGCTCATCAGGCTGCAAAAGGTACACGGCTGAATAAAGTGTCATTTGCACAACACATGCCAACACCCAAAATAGGTCTCTGCTCCCCGGGAGCCCTCGGCACGGGATGGCACATTCGCTCTCCTGGCTGCAGCACCCCGGGGTCAGCAGAGCCAAAGCCTTGGGACACAGAGCCTTTGGATGAGGTATCACTGGGAGCTGCCTCCCACGCAGCCCAAGGGTGTGGGGCTCCCAGGAGCGCTGCCATCGCCAGCCTACCTACGCTTCAAGTTCAAACCACGCTGGAGCACTTGATTACCAGTGAACCAGCTGGTGTTTGTACAGATTTGTTTAATCGTCTTTTAATAGCATGTACTTTAACTGTGCTAAAACACTTCAGAGTAGCAAAATACAGCATTTCCACTTTCTTCTATGCCATTTCAGAGGACTGAATTGGTTTTGTCAAGATTTGCCACTGCTGTGCATTAAAAAACGAATAAAGTAATGCAGGAGTTGAAGCATCTTTCTCCCTCCCAATCCAACTGCTAGGTATGACCAGAGGAGCTTGTTGGATTGATTTAAGTCATGCAAGAAAAAGTGAAAGCACTGTCCTACAAAGCAGGGTAACAGCCCACCCAATATTTAAGTCTTCTATCAATCTAATAATCCCTCAAGCAGTTTTGAAGTCACTGAAGTAAATTCCTTCTAAAGGACCTCCATACCAGCTACCAACAGAAACTATTCAAGCACAGTCCAAAAGTTAGACTGGACTTGGCTATCCACAGCCAAGACCTGCAGGAAGAAAGACCAAATGCCACCCAACCCCCTGAAACAGGTTACACAAGTCTCCCCCAGATTCATCTTGCACCCCTCACCACCAGTTACAGTGGGAAGCTGTCACAGGGAGAGCCAGCAGCCTGACAGGGAAAGCAAACTCATACTTGTCTTATTAAAAATGTTAAGGAATATTCTTTAGTGTTCCTTGATATTAGCACAAACAGCTTGAAACACCTCGTTTTGTTCTTAAGAGCAAGGCTTCCCTCTCTCCTAGGAAGCAGCTCTATACCATGGGCAATGCTGCCTTGCAGGAGTAAGGGTAGTTTGCCACTCCAAAAAAAGATATGTTTGGGGTTTACGGGCTGTCTTTGGTGGTTTGGTGACCATCTCTTCTACCCAAGGGGCAGTTTAAACAAATTCTTAATCCTGATATTAAGCATACTTTTACCTTTACCAGATACCTGGGCAAAAAGAAACCTCAAAACCCCAAAGCTATTAGAGATTACTAGATACACTTAGAAGCAAGTAACAGTTAATGCTGGTGCAATAAGCCTGTCCCATGTAGTGATGGACAGGGACAGTGCCAGATAATCACAAAGCACAGTTTGAGCTGCAATTTGAAAACCCTGCTTTTGATCGAGGCAGCTCCACCCAGCCCAGTCACAAAACAAAGGAGACTGGGCTATTTTGAGCACATCTACTCTTGACACATTATATGCCAAGAAGTATATTGAGGGCAAAGACACTTCTTTGAAGTCAAATAAAAGGTTTCACTGTCATTTATGCACTGCATCTGCACAAACCTAACTGAACTCAGACACTTCTCTTTTTGCCTTTACCACAGTATATTGGAAATCTCCAAGGTTTCTACTGTACTGGTGACAGCCCCTTGCCAGATTCAGGGTGAGAGCCTTACATTTTCCCTATGACAACATGTGAAGCCTTGTCAAAACAACCCAACTCTTCTCTATAAGGCCACTATTGTAGGATTTTTTTTTGTGTTGTTGCTTTGTTTTGTCTCCTCATAGGTCTCCATGTTTGCCTCACCTCTCCCCGAGACATGCCATTAGTGCAGGTTGGTCTCTGTTTTGGAGCACAATTTCTAACAGATATGCACTCAATAAGTGAAATTAAGTCAAGCAGTGCTCTGAGTATGGGAAAACCATAAAACTACTTTTCAGCACTAGTTACAGAGCAGTTCTTTCTTGGCCTGGCCACGCTATGGCCACTGCATAACTTAACCAGGTAACTGAAGAGAATTTCATTTTTGAACAGAAGTGGCATCCCTGTTATTAATGTTTCCATCATGGCTTTCAAGTATATTCAACTTCTGTGCAGTTTAGTAACAAGAAGTGCATTTGCATATCCTGAAAGAAACAGCTAAAGTACAGCACAAGGAGAAGAAATCCAAAAGGATGTACAATGCGTGGGATGGAAAACAGATGACCTGCTATACAGAATACCAACAAGCTTTCAACAAGCTTTCATAACACTGAAGCTGAAAAGTTAGTGACAGTTAAATCTGAATCTAATGCTTCAGAAAGCCAAACAAAAATACAAGCTAGGCATTTCTTTGCCTATGACCTTTATGTTTTTTACAAAGTTAACCAAGAAGGAGGAAGGTGTATAGGCGAATTCATTTACATAAATGTGGGCTTTTGAAAGATGCTGGACCAAAAAAAACATCCCTCTTCAGAGTAGGCTGCCCACTTCTTAGATTAAGAACTTAGAGGAAGGACATCCCACAATTTAAACTTCTTAACAGGCAATGGAAATATTGCCACTAACCCAAAGAAATGTATCTTAAGAATAAACAAATATAAAACCCCCAAAACTACTCTCTTGCAATTTGTTATGTAGATCCAGTTCTTAACCCTAATGCTAAAGTTTCTCAACAAAACAGATGATGGGGTCACACATTCAGCTGTATGAGGGATGCCATAACCACAGCAAGCACATCAGGGACTCTACAACTCACCCTGCCTCACTGAACAGAACCACACCAAGTACTGCGCACCACACTGAAGTATTAGTTATACATACATGTAACTGCAGAGCCTAGTTTAACCCACTATATAATTTTTACACAACTATTTCAGTCAAGCAGAGCTCTGAGGAAGGCAGAAGAGGAAGACTACAGCATGTCCTACCTACACTGATAGTTCTGCACTGTTTCATGACAGATGATGAAAAGTCTTCAGGCCACCAATCTCTACATGACCTCAGCTTCAAGCTGGTGTTGCAAACACTAACCCTCAGACTTACTAGGCAGCATACTCAGCTCTCACTAGGCTCAGCTACTCTGTTCACCCTCAAGTTTCTGGATGAAGTTATTATGGAAGCACTTATGTCAATAAATAGGATACAATGCTTCCACCCTGCATTTACAGAATGTTTGGGACAAAAGCAAAGTTATATTAATAGGGATTGTTTAATCTGGGTCTAGAAAAGCATTTGGTGGAACAGAGAGAAGTTACATTTTCAGCTCCAGGCACAAAAAAATGCTAAGAATGGAGATCCTCCTACAGGAAAGAATTAGCTTAGGAAGGACTTCATTTTCAGAGAGCAAATTGAGCTGCTGCACTCTTCCCGAGAGGAAGAAGATAAATTAGTTTGGTTCAAGATCAGAGGCAAAAGCATAAGCTGAAAAAATACCCATATTTAAAATCTAAGCTGGAGAAGAAACTTGTCCCAGAGAGCCTGAAGAATACTTTGAAGTGAATTGAGGAAGAAATAATGAACTGTACATAGATTTTTAGATATCTCTACTGACTGCACTCCCTAAGAGAGACCTTCAAGTGTTTATTTTGAAGCCTGACTTCAACAGCACAATCTATAACCCAAAAAGGCTCCTTCTTGCATCTGCAAAATTGAATGCAGTTTCTTTAAAGATATATCAAACATAAGGAAGTTTAGACACCAGAATGCACTTCCGTGAATAGCTGCAACCAAAACAGCAGCAAGCATAGCCAAACAGATTAAAACTGGAAAGCAGTCTCACAGCATTGCTGGTCTCACTGTATTAAGCCCAAAAAACTCAGATCCCCTGAGCCACATGGTAGGCACTGTGCAGCCTCTGTACCCAGAGAAACTCAGCCCGGAACATTCAGGGACCTCTCTAAGTTTGAGATGTTGATATTTCCATGTCAGTGCCATCTGGGTTACTAATTTAAAAGTCTTATTTAAACTGACATGTGAGCTCAAAGAAAGCAACTTTACTTCAAGCATTTAACCAGCTCTCTCCAGCAGGACTGAACAAATACTCAACCAAACTCGTTAAGAGTCATTTAAGGAGCTGGCTGAGCACCCAACAATTGTTTCTCCCAATTAGACCACTCTGGTTGCAATAGGAAGGCCACATGCTGGGTCTTGTTTTTCAGATGATGCCCACTTGGCAGCATGTTAAAACACTCAAGCCTGTCAGTAGATTTCTCCTCCCTTAATAAATGTTCACAGCTCCTCTTTTTGCCTAAGCCTCTTACATCCCAAAACCTTCATCTCCATTATTTTCTCCTACCATGGCCTGAGTGCAGGTGAGTTCAGAAGTGGCTTCTTTCCACGTGACACATCTGTGAAACATTTCATCTTCCTCCAGGTTTTCTGGTACATCCTGAATGTTGGCTCTCTCTTTTTATCTAACAACTCTTTCCATTATTACTCAATAGCTGGAAAGTTTAGTGTATCCAGAGTGTTACCAAGAAAGGATGATTGCTAGCTTTTAAACAGCTCAGTACTTACACTGCTTTGAAGACAAGTTACTGTCAACAAAATATAAGCAACTTCTACACAGATAAGCTGGAAGTGATGGTTTAAAAAAAAAAAAAACAAAACCAATTTTGCACGTGAAGATATTGGTCTGACTTCAGGCACTACAGCCAGCATTGCACACAACTGCAAAAAGCATGGTACTGGCTCTGAGGCTTTCTTCTCTCAACCTTAAACCTTTCTCTGTTATTCCTATTCCTCTCAGTTTTCTAGTGCATTTGTGTTTGTTTCAAGATGGGCCATCTCCATCTGGAACACACATTCAGCTGTGTCCAACCAGCCTCCCCTGCCAAGCAGAAATTTCCCGGCTTGTTAACCGGGCTGATCCCGGACAGGAACCATCTCTTTGTCCAGGCACAGCTCCCTCACGAGCAGAAAGTTGCAAGTTTAGTGCTTCTTTATGAAGAATGCTGACCATCACTGCTTCTTGCAAGTCTCTTAAGCATGAACTGCAGAAAGACAAGCTCCGTTTAAAACCTGCCATAGCCCTGTGACCAGGGTCTCCAGTTCATAAGCCAGACTGATTTTCTCACCAGTATCTGTCTTCAACCGTATTTGGTGGTGGTTCATGGCAGTTCATTACAGAGGCCAATTTCCTATCATGCAAAGCTGACCAGAGTGCTTTTACTTCACTGAGTTGTACCACAACTGTACCACCAGCACAATTCAGAGTTTCAAAAATACAGATAGGCATTTATGCATCATTTGCTTTTGCTTCTATCCCTCATTTTAATGTAATTAAAAAAGCCAACTTAAGCTCTGCTTCATGAAGTAAATACAGTTCGCTAATGTGATAGGGCAGGGAACTTATGGAGACCACTCTGGGACCCGCACAGTTCTACCACCACTCGCAGATTTTTATCTGCATTCTCTTGTTACTGTAGTCTCAACAACTATTGTTGAAGTTCCTATACATTATTGACTCCTGTACTTAAAGTAGAGTTTCCACAGAATTCTCCAAGTTCTGTTATGAAGTTTCACAGTATCAGGAGGGTTAAAGAGAATTATGTTCTGAATTTATTGGTGTCCCTTTATTAAGTGGTTTTGTTGATCTTAAGTTCTTTATGCAATGTCATTATTTTAACATAATGAAGAAACAAGCATGGGACAGTCATCTCATGACTAATGCTGCAGAACCAGTTTCCCCAAAAGAGGCAGCAGAGTAGTGTTTCACAACACGGTGGTGAGGCTATACCCTCTTGCTCTGGATTCACCCCAGTAGAGGGAACAGTGGTTCAAAAATCAAAGCATTTGCCTAAACTCAAGCTCCCATTTTAAGATTTTTGTGGAAGAAACCTCAGAGAACCACAGTTGCCACATTTACTGTAAATCAACAATGCTCACTATGCAACCACAGGCTCATTAAGAGCCAAAGGCAAGCCTACAGCATTGCAAGCTCTCATTAATGAAGTATAGGATATTTGATAATGGGCTGTATAAGTACAGATTCATGAAGTACATAGAATGGCTTGTGTCTTATCAGGTACCTCACCACTACCTTTACCTTAAGTCCCACCTCTGCTATAGGATTTGACCTCCCTTATTCCTTAAAAAAGATTAAAGGGAAGCCAAATAGCCTTATTCATTTTGACTTGTTGCAGGTATGTTGGTGTCATCTGATATCAAGACTCTTACACCTCTACACCCCTGCAGGGCAAATAAACTTGGTCCTCGTATCCCCAGGTAAATTTTAATCTGCTGGCCAGTGACTCATACCTCATCTCTTGCACCTACCACACAGAGTAGAAATAACCTTGCAGAGATGGCTCCATGGCCACTTGGAAACTGTGGAAAACTGTGGTTGGAGCAGATTGAATGCCAAGAGCTTTCTGGTATACATCATTCCAGACAAGTTAAGATACTAATATCTGTAACACTTGGACTTAAACTGTCAAGCAAAGAAAAAAAAAATCTTATAAGAAACAACAAAAGCTAAAAAGAGAATTGAGTCCTCAAGCCAATAGTGAGAATTTCAGTAGAGGTTTGACAAGGCATGAGAGTCGCTGCAGAGTAGAAGAGAGATGACAGTTTGCCTTCAGATTCTACACCTTTTAGGTTTAGTTTCCTCTACAGAGGAGGCACTTCTATTTCCTTACTAAACAACACCTTAGAAAGCCCAGTTCCCATCATTCCACACCCTACGGTTCAGTCTGAGTTTACAGTACAACTGAAAATCAGGTCTTCTATCTAGCAATAGTATTTTTATACTCCTGGGAAGCTAAGAGAGATGGCAGGACATATCAGACACACAACACCTAACCAAAGCCTATGCATACTTGGGTTAGAGATGCCCAGCTGGTAACAGGAGACAGGCTCCCAGTGTTCCAAGTGGCCTTTAAGAAATCTCACTTAAAATAACGCAATTGGATTCAATATTACTAATTGTTATACTACAAGAGGAAAGGCTAGGCAATAACAGTGTCAGCTGTTCGCTAAAATTACACAGTTGCATTCAAAACACCCTTTTATCATAATATACTGCAACTCCACTATTCCCTGTTCATAACATGAACTTTGAAAAAAACTTGTTCTTGCACAAACTCATTGACAGCCAAGACCTGATACTTCAAGCATTTGTATCTAGGGAATGTTACCAAAGGACAAAACTGCTTAGAGAGATCACGAACATTGTTCTAATCATTTACTGTACATGTGGTTGGAGAGCTGCAGAGAAATAGATGACTAGCCTTTTATTTATTTATTAATCATACTGTACAACATTAGCAATCAACCACTTCCTATTTGCAAGCTAATTTAGAAACCACCTTCTCATCTGGAATACTAGATAAGATATGTAACCTTAAAGTACAATGTAGCGAAGTTATTAGTAGGCAAGATGAAAAAAGCATACCGAGTTTCTGTATCTAGGACAGCAACACAAAGACTTGAGTTCGTAGGAACATGACATACTAGTTCCTAGTAGCCTTTTCTCAGCCATTCCAGAGCTAGGTTGAAGGCTACCCAAAAAGGATAAAGACATCCACATTTCTCTTTACAGCATACAGACATTTACTTACATTTATCTTCTCCCCCTCTGAGGTTCAGAAGCAGAACCAGCCAACCACAAAAGCACCAGCAGTCACAGATGCTGTAAGGATGCAGGAATGAAGCATTGTGCTGGGAACCCTATCCATATGCTCATATAGACACCTTCCAAGTCATCTGCAAGAAGACTTATATTAAGCAGTTAATAAGAGAATTACCAACTATTTAAAGGCCTGTATTTAAGAAAACACTTTTGTTTAATCTGACCTCACTTCTGACCAATCCTGGCTTTACTGCAGGTTTTTAGAAAGGCAAGACTTGAATTTCCATAGGAAAAAAGGGACAACTTAATATGAACTACACACAAGAACTCCGCAAGAGCAGGTCACAGCCTGCTATATTAAACTGATTCAGTTCAGCTTGAGAGTTTGTAGGCTGAGTTGTGAGCTGTGTTGGCCAAGAAGGCTCCGCAGAGTCCATCACTATTTCTGTAACACAGATGACGAACCTCTGCAGAGGAAGTAGGCAATTAGCTGGGAAAGCAGCCTCTTAAACTGAGCTGCCAGAGCAGCTGGAGGCCTCAAGCTTGTTTCAGTGCTGAGAAAGCAACATGAACTACTTCTGGAATTGGAGGGCAATTGGAGAGCAAGATGGAGACATAGAAAATCCACCAACTTCTGAGCAGTATTTCTTAGATTGCTTAGGGATGTCAAGTAAGAAGATAAGAGAATGGAAGAGGAAAAGCTTTTGGGTTTGTACCTATAACCTATCATTCAGAGCCAATGACAAATTGCCCCTCTCCCACTAAAACAAGAACATTCAAAACCCCTTCAGTTTTTGGCCAGATTTAGTTTAAAGTGCAAGTTGTTAAATAATACAAGAAGCATGTAAGTAAGAAAAAAGGCTTGGTCAAAGCTACATATCTGACAAACATAAATTCACATCATCTGTACATCAGCCAAACTAAGAGAGCTAAGATGTATTTGTATTTCTCAATAATGCTTCTGGAGACCCCAATGGGACTTAAAACTGCAGCTTACAGTCTCTTGACAACTACCACTTCTCCCAAAGAAAGCTACCTGCATGCTGAGGACACTACATACACACAGCCTTGAGCAGGCATCTTAACTTCAGAACTCACTGGCAATCAAGGCTTGATGCCTTCCACAATTACTTTCATGGTCTCATGATACTACAAAGAAATTTCTAAATTTCACTATTTCTAAAGCCCTAGAAGGCAACAGGAGACTGCCTGAAGCCCACACTTTACATCGTGTTGACAAGTATGGACAGCAAACCTGGGATTTACATCATGGGGAGATAATTCCACAAGATTAACACACTTTCATCATGATATCACAAAGCAGTTTATTCAATGCCAGCATAAGGCATCTTAAAATTTCAGCCTGAAAACATAAGCAAAAGCATCTTTCTGTCTATTAGAGGTGAACACCAGATCACAGACAAGACATAGCAGCTGCCAAAACACAGGTGTTTCCACAGACACTGCACAAGAAAACATGCCAAAGGATAAATATAGCATTTCAGTTAGCACTTAAGTGTATTTCAAGGCCATGACAAACAGCTCAAGAACCTGTGTCTAATACTAGGATTGCCACTAAAATTGCCCCATCTTTTTCCATGATCACCAGCTCTCACTTCAGCAGAGACTTCATCTCTGCTTGCAGAAGTGTTTATGCAAGTCAAGTAATGAATTAGTCTATCACTGAAGAGACAGGAAAAAGCAGAACACAGGACAGGTTTTTTCCATAACATGTCAGCCCAAACATTTGTGTAGCTACAGCTGTAGAATGCTACCACCCTTATTTTCACCTTTTTGCTCTCCTCCCATCCCATCACTTTAACCATCTTAGAGGAGACACACCTGAACATCTATATGGTTGCACATACTCAGCTTTCTCATATTTTTACACAGAGAAGCTACCTACTTTAATTATTATTAAAAGCCTTCTTATATTTTCATGGTTTCTAATTTACATTGTTAATCTTTAAATTCACATGTAGGTGATTGACTACTCCACAGTACCACTGTTCTTCAAAGGTAAAAAGAAGCAATTCTTCATATCACTCTGCTTATTCCAAAGTTATTTGTGGCTGGTATAGGTGCACTGAACTCCACAGTACTTACAGGCTAGTTCTTTTCTGTAAAACACACTAAGTTGTCACAGGTGATTGGGAAGATGCCCAGAGGAACAAGATGACTGACTGCATTCAGCAACACTTTAGATTAGCGATGATTTATCTATCTTTTCCCTGTCTTCCCATGTATAAAACTTTTGATCCTAGGGAATAGTAGAATCCAGTTAAGAGACCAAGTAACTGGAAACGTTTTGATGATTAGGCCGAATTTCCCCTAATTAGTATTACAAAAGCACGCTCTTTCATGCATACTTGTGATTAAGCAATTCAAGCAGTCCAGACATCCCTAACTCCAGCTTCCAAGAAAAACCTTCCACGGACTCTCAGCTTTTTCAAGCATGAGCACAGTAGTTGCCAAGCAAGAATCAAAAGGCAAAACTGGCTGCATGAGTCAGGTAGATACTCAGCCCACCACCACAGCAGCAACACACAACTCTAGCCAGAGCTCCCTCTGATCCCTCATCTCCATTGTAATTCCTAGCAATAAGGTGAGGTGGTTACTTTTATGTATTTATAAACACACACACACTTCAAGCTAGACTGAAAATGCCTAGTGTAACTTCGGGAGAAAAATGTCAAGCAGGGAGCCCACTAACTGTATTCTGTTAGAAGCTCCATGACTGGAACACACTTCTGGCTGTGCAATTTAGAGACCAACACTAAAGTCTCCACATGCCACTAAGCCATGCTGTTTCCTTGGTTGTCAATGACAACACCAAACAGAAGCTTCAACACACTTCTGGATACACCTTGAGACAAAACCCACTGCAGGTTTCTGTCATTTTCTTTTCTGTGCTGACGTGAGTTTCTATTGCCCCCCCCATGAGACACAGAGCTATATATAGATACATATATGTGGCTGTAATGATGGCTATGTCACTATTCAAAGCAAAAAGGAGTTCTTCCTTAATCCTGATACCTGGGGAACAGATAAAACAGTAATGCCCAGGTAAGCAGCTTTTCAGCATCTTAAGAGCACTGACTTGGCTTGCAGGTTGTCTGACATACAACTCATCTATAATTGTAAAAAGCTGTGGACTAGTACTCATTACTCAAAAGTTTACTCCTGTGCCAAACAGCTGCTATTCTCACAAGTTCAGTCACACCTCATAAAATGCTAAAATTCCAAGCTAGTACATCTTATACACAGTTGAATTAATCTACTTAATCATTCTACTTTTTTATTTGCATTGGTCTTCACCTCACACGTTTCAAAGACTTATCTGATCACTCAGAAGGCATTGCAGCTGCTTTTCACTTTCCTCATGGATTTCTGCAGCTTCTCTCATTTTTCGAAGCTACACAGCAGCACAGCTGCCTGGACCTACATACATTTTGTGAATAGTCCCTATGAAACCAGGTTTCTAGTGAATTCCTGTGGCAAGCTGGGAGCAAGACATTCCTAAATGCTCACACGAGAGAAAGTAAAGGAAGAAGAGGTCATTTTGCAGTGAAAAAAAAAAATCAGTCTACCAAGTTTCTTTTTCAGGAAGTTGCCCAACACAATTAAAACCACAAAAGCCAAATCATGTTTCAGAATCATACGTGGGCATGAGATGGGGAGATAAATAAATCACACTGAAGCATTTAAACCATTAACAGATATTTCTAATTTTGCAGTGAACCTGACATTTTAACACCTATTTATTAGTACAATGGCACCTCCAAAGGTTTCATTCCTCTGGGAAGATCCTCCTACATTGCACAGTATTGAGCCAAGATATCGAACACCATTTTAACTAAAAGACACAAGACTCTCTCTTGAGGTGTACTCTGCATTTCCAAGTCTTCCCAGAACTCGTACACGAAGCAGCTCCCATATTAGTCAAAAGGAAGGCAAGGTCAGAGTTTCAGCATCAGTTCTGTGCTTCAGCACACAATGCTATGCCACCAGCCCTATCCAAATCCTGTTTCAATATTAGAATATCACTCTTTCCTCCCCATACGACAATGGCTGTAAACGCTTCTCCCCTGCTACTCAATCACTCGACATGCAAAGAAAAGCTGTTATTAACTGAAATACGATTTTCAGTACTTTTGTTTCGTTTCCCACAGCAGACAAGAGACACGAACGAAGAAAGCAACTTTCAGTTTCCAAGCTCTTGGAGCGAAGCCGGTGCTCGGGCAGTGCCACCTCTCCCGCACCGCCCGGGACACGGCGGCGATGCTGCGAATCCGCCTCTCCCCGGGCACGGGGACACCAGCCTTGAAAGCCGCTTCTGATGGAGGAAAACCCTCTGCTCTCAAGAAACCATCAGGCAGAAGAAACTCGCCGCGCCCCAAGCCCCGCTCACGCCACGGCGCCCACGCACCCGGAGCTGGGAAACTTGTGGGAGCAGGTAACAGGCAGCGCGCACCGCGGAGCCGCCGGAGCGACCACTGCGGCCGCCGCCTCCGGGCTGTCAGCAGCGAAACTTGGGGTTCCTCGGGTTCTCCGCTCAGCCCGGACCCCCGGTCCCGTCCCGTCCCCTCCCATCTGCGGGGCGCCCTTCCGTCCCGGTCCGCGTCCTGCTCGGCGGCCCCCGCTCNGCAGTCCCCTGCGTGCCCGGCGGGTGGGGGGCAGTGGTACCCCATGGCATCTCAGGGATGCCTGAGTCCCTTCCCCAAGCCTGTGCCCCTGCCCCGGGGACCCCCCGCAGCCTCACCGGCTCAGCGGGGAGACGCACCAACCGTGGCGGGGAGAAGGGGAAGCCGAGGCAGCAGTTCTGGTGCCCAGCCCGGCCGGACAGCAGGCGAACCAAGGGTTGGGGAGGGGACAGTGACCACCGAGGCCAAAGGCAGGAGGGTCCTGCAATGCCATGAGGTCGCTTCCTGGCAGTGGCGTGGTGGGAGACTCGAGGGTTTAGTGTCAGAGGGTTTCGAGAACTGACAAGAGACACCACCTCTCACCACCCCGGCCTCCTCTGTCCTCTAGCAGCGAAGATGAGGAAATGCCTCGGCCGAGGACCTCGATCCCTCGTATGTGTATGGGGTTTTAATCTTCACAAACAACGTAAGGGATCTGAGGCAAGCTGCTGCTCCAGTGTAATGGCACAGGCGTGGGCACAGCAGTGTGGCACGACAGAAGTGTAATCCTGACAAAACACACGTGCACTTTAACACTGACTGACAGCCCTGGACTCCTCGACTGACAAAGCACAAGAAAGAATTTCTTCCTCCCAAAATGGTGCTGCTGACAACTTCAGAGAAACGGGCAGTGTGTTGGTCCGGCAGCGGACAACGCTGCCTTGTTAAGTCATCCTTTCTGCTCCTGTATTCCAAAAAATTTTTCATGCATGGCACAGTCCAGCTTTGAAGAAACAGGATGAGTATGCAATAAACCACATTTCTTCCCTCAGGAGTTTGGACTCTTCTGGATAAAAAATCAAAACAAGCCATCTCCTGGCATGAGCCGAAGCAGCAGCGGTGGCAGCTGCTGTTAGTCTTTAGGGTGGAGAGCCCTGTGTACATCAAGGTGGGCTCTCTCAATGGAGGGCCCCTGTGCCTGGGCAAAACTGAAATGCTGGAAAAAAAGATAAGGGAAGTGGCACAGCATGAAGGCAAAAAGCTCAGCCTCAACCAGGGCAGGGGGAATTTGGCTGAGACAAGGTGCTGGTGCCTGCAGGCTGGGCTATTCAGGAATGTTTCTTCATGGTCAGTGCCAGCTGAGCTGGACATTTTTACTAACTAGCTCAATTTCCTTATTTTAGTTAAAATTTGGCTTCTTTTCTCAAAATGTTTCATACCATCTTTTCTACACAGATCCATTTCTGGGTAGAGAATAGAGATTGAATTAAAAACAACAACAACAACAACAAAACCCACTCATCTTTTGCATGGTTTTTCATATTAGCAGAGACAACCTTTAAGTATCCATTTTCTCTCAGGAATAAAGACAGGAATAAGCTGTGTAGACCATGTCAAATCTCCTTCCCAACTGCATAGCATCATGAAAACCACATGAAAAAATACTGTTGAGTGGTTTTAGGAGCATTTTGCTACAATCTGGAAAGGCAGCAGAAGAGCCAGACCCTAACTAGATAGCAGAACTCAGACCTTGGGGCAAGAATCCTGGCTGTAGTCTGATAGCCAAGCCCACGAATACCCCCAGCTTGTCTCTGAGCCCATCCTCTGCTTGTGCAAACTTTCTAGTCTGTCTTCAGTAGAAATGGAACAGGGATCAAGAAGTTGTGTTCCAAACAAGTTCCATGAAATAGTCTCAGTTTTGATTACACCTAGTTTGGACAGCACAGTTCCAATCCAGTGAAACTGGAGCTGAAGAGTAGCAGCCAGAAGTGCTGTTTCTCCCCTTAGTTGTTGCCATAAAGCTCAATCAATTTCTAGCTGTGGGCAAACACCTCCCTCCCAGACAAGAAATCGCCCTTCCTCCTCCTTAGCAAAGGGTTTAAGTGATCAAATTTGTGCCTATTATGCAGCTAACTAGTCACACTTTTTGGAAAGAGTGAAGCACCATATCTATTAAGTACTTATCATCCACAAGGAACTAATTTGTGGAGATTCAAGCATGAGGCAAAAATAGTTGAAGCCAAGAGGAATTTGGGGTGAAGCTGCATGAGATTGGCCCACCCAACTGAGCAGCAGCCAAAAGGGAGCTACAGTCCCTTCCTTTTTCCCCCTACCCCTCTGAGGGTCTCAGAGCCTCACCAGCTCTGCTGCTTGCCCAGTCCTTGTGTACCCCATCTCATCCTGACAGAGAAAAAAACCCCAACACTGAGCCTTTTTTTCCTGAATTGATTCTGATTCCTTTAGGTAGGATACAGTTGGTTGCTACTGAAATTAATTTCATAGATAAGTACCTATGCGCAGAGATGAAAGATGTGTACATGAAAGCAAAATTCACTGACAAGTTGCATCTGCTGTGAGGCTATACTTAAAAGCACAGAGATTCTTCAGATGGTATCTCACCTTAGAAAGGGCAGATTTCAAACTGTACACCACATTGCTAATGAGGATACAGGAAATCTCATCCATTTTTTTTCACTTGAAGCAAAACATCTCTTCCTACCAAGGGAAATGTTGATGTTTCCCTGTATGATTTAGGCTTAAAGAGGAAGCTGACAGGCTGAAAGTCACAGTGAAATAGAAAAACTGACTCCAACACAAACAAACCTAAGCTTGACAAAATAGGCTGTAGTTTTAACAAGCAGTTTAAGAGAAGACCAAGGTGGAAGCCCTTAATAAAATCTACTGCCTTTTGAGGACAAAAATTTTAGAGCAGCATTTTTCAAGCAGTTTGGATTAGAAGTTCTACAAAAGAAAAAAAAAAAAGAAACTTCTCAGTTCCCATACGTGTTTTATGAAGCTAAAGTAAAAAAAATTATGGTAAAAGTGATAAGCCTAAAGAATTTATTGTTTCATGTAGGGTTTTGACAAGTTGCCAAGAGAATGGTGCTGCTCTATGGAGAGTGGAAGAAATGACATTTTCTTTGCTTTAGATTGTTATAAAATTTTCAGTTCTTTACAAGCCCCCAGATGGTTTTTATAACCCCTTCAGGGGTTGCAACATATTGACTGAGAAATACCGATTTATATAGCAAGCTCCACTCTCTCATTGCTGGCAAAAATTACTGCTTTGTATACGTGTACACACACAGTGGCTGAATATAAATAAAAGCCCAAAAATAATGAGATCTGAGGCAAAATCCACCACCTGGCAGTACATTAACTTGCATGAAATTTCCCTAAATTTACACTGGTGTAAATAAGAGGAATATTTGGTCCTAAATCTTTTATGTGAACTATGGATTGAGGATTAAAAAATTTGTACTCTGTTTCACCCTGTAAACACAGCAGATTGCCGGCTGCTTTCAGTGGTGGCAGGAATAAGGAAACATTTCTAGTCAACAGTTCTCCTGTTTTTTATTGGCTTACATAGTGTTCGTCTGAAGTGTTTTAACTGGAAAATGTTGGTGACCTGGGATATGGTAAGCTTGCAACACAAACACAGCAGTAAGTGACCTTAGCATCTCCAGAGGAACGACTCTGAAATGCTTTGCCTGTAATGAATAAATAATTACTGAAATAAACATTGTGTCCAGTTTTTTGTTTTGGAATCATCTATGTTTTGTACAATTACGAAGGTGTAAGACAATTCTTACTGAATGGTGACTTCCCAAAGTATGTTTAAATCCAGGACTGGGCCATGAGAAGCTCATATCCCCACACAAAACCTGTGCTTTTGCTCTTGCCCACAGGTCCTGTACTATGAGGGTGGTGGTTTGGCTCACTGGACGACTCTGGTTACTGCTGACACTGCCTGGGTACAAAATGCCGTGGCATCTGGTGCTGTGCCCCAGCACATAGGCAGGGAAGAGGCAGAGCTCTATTACTTCTGTATCTTGGGGTTAAGTGGTCACTTAGAACACAGGGAGTGTAATTTTAACTCCGTGGAAGGCAGGAGGAGAGTTGCTGATGTTCCCAGAAGAGGTCTTTACCCATCCTGTCTGAGGCTTTTCTGGAGCAAGAAAGAGCCCTTTATTTTGGTGCCTTCCTACTTTGCATTAAAGAATTAAAAATGCATTTAATCAGAGCATGGCACCATAGCTTCTTATTTCAGTCATCCTTTGGGAGGGTGGAGACTGCAGTTTTACTCCCTACTTGCCAGGCAGAATACTTTTGTCATTTACATTAATCAGCCAGTGGATAAAATACATGAACAACCCCTAGGCTGGGCAGAAAGTTTAACTGATATCCTTGTACTCAGCATCTCCTCTGCTCCTTTGCATTGAAATACCTCACTTGCTTCTTGGAGCTGAGCCTTAACCTGTGCCCTGTAGCTCTACATGGGGAAAAGTAGAACTGCTGCACTAAACTTTCTGGCAGTTTTCATTATGCAGATTTTAAAACCTTTAGATCACAAGCTTTCTCTGTCAAGGCACGCACACAGCTCGCAGCTCTTTCAGCCCCCATCTCATCTGAAGTCATCTTATACTGATATTAAGAAAGCAGCAGTGAGCTGCTTCCAGATTACCTTGGATTTGTGTGGGTTTGGGGTTAAGCCCTACTATCAAAGCTGCTGCTTAAATTTTTGCACACCGTGTTTTAAGTTGTAGGACCCAAGTGACCTGAGCTGGTGAAGATTTATTGTTGGTTCAACTATTTCTGCACACTTCGACAGCTGTTAAAAGAGCAGGCAGCAGAACAGCGCCAGACCTGAAAGAAGGCAGCAAAGCAGACTTGGCAGAGGTAAAAAAGCATAGGCAAGTCAGCTGGCTCGGGGGAGGCAAGTCAGAGGAATGAGCCCAAAGTGCAGACAAAGCGAATGGCAGCCTTGAGGCTGGCCCAGGTCCTGGTGGGGCAGAGCTGAGCCACCAGCCAAGGCATGGCCTGGTTCCCAAGGCCAAGAGAGGCGTATGTCGGCAATGGGGTCAGCAAGGGGGATGATGTGAATGAATGCCACAGTTTTTTGGCTGAAAGTTGCCTCTTCAGACTGGAAATGCTGCCTTTTGCTATTGTAAATGCCCTATTCAAAAACATGGGCTCTATGGCATTCAGCTGAAGTCGAAAGATCTCATCTGCAACTCCTCAGCGCTAGGAAAAGCCAGTGCTGCTGCATCAAGCCTAAATTAACTTCCCTTGGTGTGGGCAGGATGTAGCGCTTAAACTCCTTTGACATGCATTTCCTAGAGACAAATGGCAATTCCCTCTGTGGCCCATCATTTACTATCTACATAAAAGCAGAAGGAGATGATTAGAGTGGGGAACTGCCTTGCTCTTACTATATTTAGTGCCCTGTCAGCTTGGCCTATAACATTTTGCTATTCAGTTGTAAATAATACTCTAAGGAGGAGAATAAAATGGCGAATAAAATGAAAATCAAACTTGGAAAAGCTGGTAAAGANAGGATTTGGTTTGGTGCCAATGAAGAGTAAAAGAAGAAAGCCATTAACAAAGTATTTTCCCATGTGATTCAAATTAGGGCAGCCCATAATGGCTGAAGACAATTGCGCTTTTATTCTTTTTCAGTGATATTTTCAAATTTGGGAAAGTTTTTGTTGTTCTTTTGCCACTCAACATAAATAAGTTGAGTTTGGTTCCACCACCAAAATGATTTACTTCACTAAAGAAATTCAGACATCCACATTAGAGGAAGTACATTACTAAATTTTAAATCTTGACCACATCAGTGCAGATTTTTCTATGCTGGGAAGCAATTTCTCTACAGTCTGGAGGAGGTGCTTTCTAGCAAATGAAAAATGAATTCTCCATTGTAAACCCCATTTAGGTTCGTTGGTTCGTTGGTTTGTTTTTTTTTTTCATGAGTAAGGAATGAGTAAAAACAAACATCCTTTTGGATATGATCTAAGCAGAGGCATAAAACATTTATTGGGATTTAGCCATAACCTACTTGGAGATCCACAGTCTCAGTGAGTTTTTGGTCATGCTCTTCAGGAAATACACAATGCATAGTTTGTTCAGGATAACTTAATGATAACAGCTCAGGGCATTTTGACTATAAGCTGCAGGTAGGTTTCTTTATTAATGACTCAGTGTTCCAGTAACCTGGCCTTGGCTCCGCAGTCTGCCTGAGACAGGTTTTTTTTAGATTTTAGGTTCTTCAGTTCTTTCAAACTGAAAAAGAAGAAGAGGTTATAAGGAAAATATACATATATATATATAAAAAATTGCACACACAGGAATTTCCATCTAGAAGTTTCTATTCACTGTTTATGGCTTCTTTTATCTGAAAACTCACAAAATTCAATTTTTAAGATAAGTGTTTATTGAACAGGCATTGGCAAAATGTGCTTTCCTGGCAGCTCCAGTGAATGCTTTCTGATTAACCATTTTTCCAAGACTACCTGGGTGTTTTCATACTCCCAGCTCATAATACAGTACAGTGCACTGTCTTCTCCAAGAGCTGTCAGCTCACACTCTTAAGCAGCATCACGTGAAGGCACCTTGCTTTTGGTTTGAAGAGGATTTGGACCTGTTCTGTTCCATATGTTGAACTGTGGACATGTTTGTATAATTGACTACCAGGAGTAAATCAAAGAGCCTAGAAGGGAAGTTTGTTGTGATTAATAATGGGAAGTTATAAAGGTGGGGCAGTTAGGACTATTTCCTGTGTTTTATTGATAGGGAAACAATAAAAAGCTAATATTCTCCTCAGAGATTAGGAATTTAGGTTTTTGGTTTGGGTGTTTTTGTTTTTTTTTTCCACCCAGTCAAGTGATATTGGGGTTAACAAGATCACTGTCTGAGGAGAAATTCAATTTTGAGCCCAAGAATATGAAATCAGTTTTGATTACTATTCTCTTTTAGAGCTCTGTAGAGATGAACAAGATTCAAAGGTTTGGTTTTGACCTGGTTGGATGAAACAGGCTGCATCTAAGCCTGTCAGAGAGAGCATGTTTCTGGTCTGCTCAGCCAGTAGAAAACGCCTAAAGTACAAAGTTAAGGGACTAGAAGAGAAATTCTATGGCTTTGATTCCCCAAAGCTTCAAACGACTGTCTCTAACAATTAGCAGCTGCAGCCTGTAATCACTTGCCACTCAGGCAGGAAGGAAACCCAGCAGCAGGGAGCCAAGGGACAATGCAAATGTACCTCGCTCCTGCCTGAACAAACCTGGCTGCTCGTCTGTGCGTCAGGGCAGTGCCACAGCTCACCCCGAAATACGGGACTTCCAGCTTTATATCGGAACAATCTTCCCCCATCACAGGGCAGCCAGACCTGACACCTTAGCTAAACCTCAGCATCTCACATCAGCCTGCCCTCTACCAAAACAAAGGCAGCTTCTGAGCTCGCAGGCTGGAGTAACACTCAAAGGAAATACTGCTTTGCTCACTTTGACAAAATAATGTGTAAAATAGCAGACTGGGGAGTCTTTGGCCAAATCTTAAGGGGTTTTGTCTTTCAACTAATTAGCATAGTTCAGGTCTTGCTTTGAAAACCCTGTTATTTCTTAGCAAGATACTTCATAATTTCTTTCTGGTCTCTTTATTTTCTTGCCTGCACTTAAACTCTGATCATGCTAATGATTCTCCTCTTCTGTGGCTTCTGTCATGCTTTTCCTGACATCTCTAGGTCTCTAGGGCTTGGCAATTAAATACTCAGCTCTGGTTAAGTTGGGGTTTTATATGTATTTTTATATTTATTTATTTATTTATTTATTTATTTATTTATTATAAAGCACCTAGCATTATATTGATAAACATTCTTTTTCTATTTTCCGAAATTTATTTCTCCACTCACCAGCTGCATTTGGTGTATTTGATGTCTCTATGTCTGCCCACCCCCTTCTGCATTCCAGTACCAGCTTCTTCCAGGACTGATGTCCTCTGCTTGAGAGGAGAAGCTATCCTGCCTATAGCTTAGTCCAGATATCCTCTTGAGTCAGTTTGTGCTGCAACAACAATAAAGACAGGATTAACTGGTTCGAAGCTTTAAGAATTAATTTGAGAGGTAATGAGAAAGGTCCTATCCCCTTCTCAGAGCTGGTGTTCAGACTAAAAATTTCTTAAGTCAGAATTTCTGAAGTTTGTGAAGTTTCAGTTTCTGAAGGCAGAAATAGACTGAATGGTTCACAGTTCAAAGTCATTCTTCCAGAAAAGGGTGGGGTTTGTTTTCAGTAACACCACACTAACTTGTGAATTAATGTCTCAATTTTCAGTCTGCTTTGGAGACTTTTACACCTGACAGGATGTAACAAAACAAGATGAAGACAAGTCTAATTCTTTAGATTTAGTTGTTACTGTATATTAGGAATACCCACTGTAAGTCTGTAGGAAAGGTTTGCTGTATTTTCAATACATGGTGAATCTATATAAAAGCATTACATTAATTTTGGTTTTTGGGGGATATACAGGATGCTGAACCGATTCCCAGGCATAAGCAGTGTCATTCCCATGGGGTGTGGGTGTTGTGGACAGATGCAGCCCATGCTCCTGGCCTGTGGTTAGCCTCCACCACAACTTCCATCACTTCATTTATTTCCATCTCTTTTGTTGGCAGTGCCAGGTCAAACCCTGGCCAGATTGCTGAGGCCAGCCCCTGCCTCTGCCAGTCCCCTTCCCTGATGCACTAACACAAGCTCCAACTCTCTCTGAGGCTTCAGCAGATGGATGGATCCATCCATGAATCCTAGGAAATCCTGTCCCAGGTGGGGTACCTTTCACCATGGAAGGCTAGACAATTACACCAGCCAATGGCTCCCTCTAGAAGCAATTTGGCACCCTGAAGTCTTCCTGTGGAGCTGAACAGAATGTGAAGCACGTTTCTTTCCCGAGTCTGAACCTCCAGGAGTGCCTCTTCCTGAGCAGAGGATGTTGCCACAGTGATCCATCTTGCTGTGGCTCTGCAGACAGTGACTGTCATTTCCACAGTTATCATAACAGTGCTTGGGACGTTTCAGTCTCCAAGCTGTGTACACTGTCTGCATTCTGAAACCACATGTAAGCTGGTGGGCTCATGGACTAGCCTAAGAAAACCTCAACTCTGCACCAAAGTTCCTCTCTCAGGGTCTTTCCCGGATCAGCACCTTTTCACCTCAAACACACAGAGCCAAGAAGACCAAAGATCAAAGCTACTTCTTAGCCAAGACAGGATACCATGAACCAGAGATTGTCTCATGTCACCTCCTTCTAAATGAAAAACAAACATAACTTTTTTTTTTTTTTTTTTTTTTTTTTTTACTCGGGCTGGGAG
>VYZS01004425.1:16603-48446 GCA_013400695.1 Neodrepanis coruscans | reverse complement strand
AAAAAAAACTTAATTTTTTTTTTTTTTTTTTTTTTTTTTTTGTACGTGGGCTGAGATGATCTATATTTTATTTGAAGGGTTTTGGGTTTTTTTGTTCTAGCACTGACTTGCCTCCATCCACTTTTGTCAGCTAGGATTTTGCTGCTTTGTTTTCCTGTCACACTGTTTGGGCCCAGTGGATAAGCTGTTAAGTCAGAAAGCTCACACACAGGCAGCAGCTTCCCCAACTCAGGCTTGCTCTTGCCCCATCAGGCTTGACAACACCTCAGAAATGATTGATGCAGTAGCCCCAGTGCCTTCCCTTGAGGTGACAGGACTCAGGAAATCTGTCAGTGCTCAAGGAGAAAGGATCACCACAAAAATGATGGCTCATTTCAGCTTATATCCAGAGTCAGTTACCCTAAGATCATAAATACATGGATTAGGGTTTTTAGCTTCATGAGTTACTGTATAGTTGACACCAAGAGCTGTAGTTCTGTAGCAGAATGTGGATGTACCTCCCTCTAGTCACAATGCCATGAAGCAGCCAATATCTGTTGCTCATTTGGTGCACTCTATGGTTCAGAGGTCATGGAGGACTATGTAAAATACCTACACATGTTCAAATAACTGCAGATGAGTCTCCTCATAGAGGATTCTTCTAAGTGTGCCAGAAGCGGGAAGGGGCACAAGATTTGAGAAGCAACAGGAGGCATAGACCTTCTGTTGCACTGGCCTTATGTTATCAGTTCTCATGGCCTGTGATATCAGAGGAAGCTATTTCTGGCAATTTGCCTGTTATCAAGAATGTTGAGGAAAGTCATTTAGATGGCAATAAACTGCATAAAGCATATTCAGCTTTTCTTAGGAATTTCCCACTTGGTTCATAGACTAATCCAAAGGTTGCTGTCTCATCTGATGCCTTTATGCCTGGTATTTGTTCAGGCTGAACAACCACTTGTGTTAAATAAATGGCATATATCAAATCATTGGTTTTAGTAACTTGTAAGGGAAAGGCCAGATATTAGGTTTGAAGTAACTTTGAGACAGCTCAGAGTATCAGCATCTCACATCTATCCATTTCTTCCAAGAGCACTTCAAATTCCCTGTGCTTTTAGAGAAAGCATTTCTCACTGTCAGTTCTGTCCAGCCCTGTCCTCAGAGGTGCACTGGACTTCGCTTTCTTAGGATGGTTATTTCTCTCACAGAAGAGTTTTGGGTAGCTTGCCATGCTTTCTCTCAATAAATCTTCACATAGAAAATTTTTATAAGCTTTTTTTTTCATATCAAGTGTTGAGCAATTTACTATTACATCATTTGTACTGAGTGTTCACTGTCATCAAAAGCAGAGAACTGCCTACTGGATATTATTTCCATTCAGATGTGAAAAAAGACGTTTTTGCTAAGCATGAGTGTTTCAGTCAAATACAGCAAGTCTGACCCCAGCCTTTCACACATATGTAGAATCAGTGTCAGGCAGCCATTAACCACTACAGAGCTCCCTCACCTTTCAAGAGTGATCTGTTCACATTAGCAGAGCAACACAAGACAACTGAATTCCAGTTCAGCAGCATTTAGAGTCCAGTTTGCATAGAAATAAATAACCACCCAAGGATCAAAGGCAAAGAATAAGAGCATGGTATCCATACACAGTATTCAAAATGAACGGAACCTTGCAGGTCTCTTTTCATAATCATTAGGATTAGCTCATTCTAAAATGCTATTATTAAACAGACTCAAGGTGAATTACATCTCTGGTAATAACCCTAATACTTTCAAGACTCGATTTTCGAGTTACCTGTTTGCATATGTGCCTGCACAAACTGCACACTCCACATCTCTTGGCACTAGCACAGCACAAAAGGGGCATCTGTGCATTCACATGGACAGCTACATACCAGGCTGGACTTGGACTGCACACCCAGCTTGGACACACAGATCCCTCAGAGCAGTTGGCTCCTACTTTTATGAAATTACTGTCAAAACAGATAAGATAATAGTGCAGATAAAACAGTGCAGATAATGGAGCAGCAGAAGCTAAAAGCCAATTCCAAGTTATGTAGACAAAACCAATCTCATATGTCACTCAAGCAGTGCCAGCTGCTCCTTCAATTTTGAGTCTATCTTTCCTAAAGATGCTGCATTCGGTAATTCACACCTCACACTTCAGGTGTGATCACAGCTCGGGATAAAACATTTCTTTTTTGTCACAACCCTCTTGCTAAGTATCCTTTATAATTTTTTCCGAATTATTTGTATTAAGTTATTCCTTCTGTATGACTGGTTACCTCCCAGCTGCCTCTGAAACCAACAGAGATGAACTGGGGAAAACAAAAGAAGCAGATGTTCTTCCTTCAGTTGCCCACACACACACTGCCATGCAGCACTCAGTGCTCCATGCCCAGACCTCTGTCCTCTCTCCTTCCTTTGATTTCTGAATCTAGAGAGGGGGAGAACAGCCACTGCTAGCAAGTGGGATGGTGATAAAATGCCATTTTCTTCTTAATACTCTAAAATAAACTCTGTCAGAATGCTTAAAAAAATAAATCCACAAACCCAACCACCCAAATTCCATTGTCCTCAACAAATTTCCTTGTCCTCAGGCTCTTCACATTTTGCCTTTTGGTGCCCATTTAAAATAGACTCCCTCAACAGTGGCAATTATCATGAATTTTGCTGTGTCTAACTGGAAATCTCCAAACAGTGATTCCAATATCAGGCACTGTGAGATACATCATGACAGCACCATCTCTATTCACACTTCTCTAATATGCCCTTGATAAATCATCTCCTATGTTTTCAACTCCTTTTCTGGATTGGCATTCAAACCTTCACTTGGTATTTCTGGAGTGTTAACAGCTGTCTCCCTATTCCTGGTGAATACTTAGTGAAGGTTCTTGAAAATAATCCCAAACACCTAGTGATCTGTTCCTAGGACTGCTCAAGTTTTCCACAGATGAGCTCTGGATACCACCAGGAGCACTACTGTTGCAGTCACCCCTTGTGACTTTGGTATCTCGGTTTGCTAAATGCTGCTTGAGATTAGAGATACACTTATAAAAGACAATGCAGAGGTGGGATAGGAGATAAGTTGCAGCATAAAAAGAGCAGATGGGGAACTGAGGCACACTTGGCTTTCAACCAAATATGCAGTGCATGCTCTGTATAAAAATATGAGAGAACAAGGAGGTGGCACGTGAAAACCCTTAAATCTGTCAAAGGAGAAAAGAATAACGATTTTGGATTATTAACAGTGACCCATTTCACAACTCAGGAAAAAAAATCCAGTGGCTAAAGATTTAACTAGTTCTGTAGGGACTTGGGTTCAGTCCCTGACCTGCCAACAAACTCTCAGTGCAACCTTTAGAAAATCACTTCATTTGTTTTCATCTACCTCCCTGTCTGTAAAATGGGAATAGTGGCATTTATTTACTGCAGTGCCAGACACCAAAAATTTGAAGCATGTAGGTGTTCAGATGTCACAGACTCTACTACTGCTCCTAAAAAGTTGAATATTTCTCATCTTTTGGAGTGCTTTTTGATGTGCATGCAACAGAGGGTAGCAAACAAAATGAAGCAATTAGTTCTGTGACATTTTCAGCTGCCTAACGAGTTTCTCTGCTGCTTGTCACACAAGTATTTCAGAATTGGAGCTTGTGTTACCAGCTCTCAATATTTTATGCTTTTTCAGCCTGCAATTCAACAGCTGTCTCAATATTGCAGTTGGAGACAACATATTCCATATAGATTTTCCTCAATATGTTGCCTCAAACCTTTGCCATGCCTTTTTGCTGTCCATGGCTTGATCAGGGCTGCCTTTTCATTAGAAATCTGGCACTTGAGTCTTTCTCCTACAAGTGTGTGAACTGAGTTTGTTTTAATGTCAGTGAGATTAATTTCTCTGAAAGCTTAGGTTTCTCTCCCAGCACTTTCCCCCCACTCTACCAAGCTGCACATCATGTGCTTGTTAGTCAGTTTTCCACAAAAATACCACAAAACTCATACAAAATACTGCTTTTTCCAGCCTTTCTATTTCACTTTCTAGGTTCAAGAAGGTATTATATTTATCACTCATGTTATTGGAGGGCTTTTTGGTCCAGCCCCTGTTCCTTGGAGTTGGTCCAGAAAAAATTTTCCTTATGACAGCTCTATATGCTATTGTTGTTAGTATTATTCTTGCAAAAGTACTGTTCTGCATTGAGAATAAGCCTCCTTTTTATGCCTCTTGACACAGTAAAAATCCTTCTGGTGGGGAATTATACACTGAAACTCTGACTCTTCTCTCCTGTCCTGTGGCATGGTTAGAGTTGTACTAGTATTCTACTTAAGTTCTCTTTCTTGATTTCATCCACCCTAATAGTAAAGTCTTGCTTCCTGCAATTAGGAATCATTACAAGTGCCTGTATTGATTTTAAAATTAAACTGACACTACCTTTGCTGCCTGTACAGAGATCAATAATCCTTCAAGCTTTTCATTCCCGCTGTGTTGCACGTCCCACAAGAATCCCCTTTTTCTTTTGAAAGGTCTCTCTGTAGCAGATCCATCATTGTCCAGAGCTGGAACACATTTGAGGATTATTATCTTTGAGAAGCTTTCAGTCATATACTCTGGATCACTGGAACCACCATTTTTTTTCTTTTTTAATATGGTGCTTAGGACAAGGGAGAATATACCTTTGTATTTGATAGCACTTGAAAATACTATGAGGAAAATGGAAAAAAATATATCTTGTATGACCAAGATGCAGATCACTAAATACCTCCTACCCACTAGAATAGTGTCAGAGGGAGCAATTCTGAGTGAGCTACAAAAGGATAAATTGTCTTTTGCCCTGTCAGATGAGGCACTGCCCTCCTGAACAGCCCCAGTCAGAGTAATGCCTCTAAACTCAGCGATCCCTCCCCAGCCCAGCCCATCCTGAAACATTCCTGTGCTGAATACAGTCCCTGGTCAGCTTGGTGAGGCCACTGGTCATCCCTGGTAGGGTGATGTCCTGGCTGGAGCTCCTAAACACTTAACTGCAGACAGCTTAAATTGCCCTTGGAGGTGTCACCACTCTTCACCAGTTGGGTTTTGACAGTTGTCATTTGGCAAGCTGGATCCATCTGGAGGCTGACAGGCACTATGCAGGCATGCCTGAGAGAGTTATGGCCATGCTGTGAGCGAGCCAGAAACCATGTGATGCCGTAAGGGGGATGCTTAGTATTTGGGATTTCACTATAGCTAGGTAGCTGAGTAACTTAGAAGGTAGCTGAGTAACTTAGAATATTAAGGGCAGAAAACGGCCTGTCCTTCACATGTTTGCATTCTTCTGTATAGATAAAGGGGTAGCTAGACCAAAACATAAGAACCTGCGGGAACTAACAGGGGGTTGGAATAGGTAATAAGATTCCATTCTGTAGGATGTTTTGGGGGCATAGTAGTACGATGGGGTTTAGTTGGCTAAGGTATAATGGGTGGGCACTAGAGGTTATAAAATTGGAGAGATTGTTATGAATTCTTTTTTTGGATCACCGGACATCATCAGTAAAGCTGTTCTCTCCCTTCGCTGCGAGTCCTGTCTCACTTCTTATCTCGGCCGGGCCGAAGGCCTGACGGCAACACATGTGCCTGTGTGAGCATCACCTCAAGCCCTCAATGGGCTCAGGCTGGGGAGCTAGGGCAGCATGAATAGCCAGCAGTGAGCTGGGACCATGGGCTGTGCAAGCCACAGCTGCCTACAGAAGACTGTGGAGAACTGCCTGAGAATGCCAAGCAATGAAACCAAAGTCTGGGAAGACCTTTGCAATAGACACATCATTGTCCAGAAATCTGCCTGGGTGAGGACATCAGACACAGACACCAAGAGGTCATCCACATCTCATAATGTCCAGAGACAGCACTGGTTACTCTTGGGCAATAGGACATGCTCTCATCTAACTATTTTTCCTTTTGCTTATCACTGATATAAAATGTTTTTTTCTATTCTAAGATCCAACATTTTTCCTCTCCATTTTGTCTAGTTTTGTTCCAGTTCTGTCTATTGTTCTCCTTATGCATGCTGTAATAATAATATTCATATAACCTCCCATACTATCTGCTGATGGAAGTCACTATATGGACTTTACCAAGGGCCAGCACCTGTATTTCTGATCCACAATATGTAAACTTAGCCTTGAGGAGGTGATTTGCTGGAGGACATTTAGCAGATCCTTGACAGTTGTGAGACAAGAAGTCATGTCCAATGAGACCTCAGTTGTTACCCTACCAACTTAAACTGTTCTTCCTTCCTAACAGCATGCAAACAATGTGCCTGTCATGGGAATAGGAAATGAACACTAGGATTTTCAAGATGAAGAAACCTCTCACAGCTGTTGTCAAAACCTGGCAATTCTGTGGCCACAACCATGCCTGAGCTGGAGCAATAGCTGA
Source organism: Neodrepanis coruscans (assembly GCA_013400695.1). NCBI lineage: Eukaryota > Metazoa > Chordata > Aves > Passeriformes > Philepittidae > Neodrepanis > Neodrepanis coruscans. The sequence continues at coordinate 42,055 of VYZS01004425.1, read as the reverse complement.
GTGTATTAGTGTCAAACACAAATGCCTGCTCACCAAACATCACACTCACAGCAGGGAACCCTCCAGCCTGGATTTCTTCACACATGAGTGGAAGGGTGAGTGCTTTACATGGGTCAGGGGCTGACAGACCCCCACGCTTCCTTCCCTGCCTCAGGCTGCCTCACCTGGACCTTAATGTTCCCCACTGGAAGATACATCCTTCACCTGTTGGATGCCTCCTTTTTCATCTCGGTTCCTCCTTTCTGCCCATCAGGAGAGTAGATGCAGCTCTCCCACAGTCCCTGCCAGGGGAGCCTTCTCCTGCCACACTGGGGCTCTGGTGGGGGGCACAGGGCAGTGAGGTGCTGTTGACAAAGAAGGCTCGCGGTGACCACACATCCCACATGTTCCCAGGGCTCAGCCAGGCAGAACAAAGGGTTAAAAAATTGTGAAGGATTTCTCTGTAAGTCATGTAAAGGACTGAGAAAACGGAAACTAGCCTGAATTTAAACAGGACCTCATTCTCCTGCCAAGCCATTCGGTTTCTTAATCAACTGGGGCCTTGTTTCACAGTCAGTCTTCAGAGGCTTTAGAAAGTCGTTCAGACAAATCTGTAAGGGGAGAGCCACAAAGGATGTCTTTTCTGTGGCACTCTCTACCTTGAATATGCAATTCTGGGGACAGGGCTGCCCTCAGTGGTGCTTCTGTACCACGAGAGCACAATGCACAATGATGCTATAGGATACTTCCACAACTGAGCTCCTGCTTATTTAAATATGCATTTAATTAAGGCAAGTCCTGTAGGAAATTAAGCAATGAGCATTCCCAATGGTACTTCTCCTCCTTCCTAATAGAAAATCTTTCTCAGGTTTCGGAAGTGCTACAGTCTGCTCCAAGACAGATTTTCTTTCTCTCATTACCTCTGCAGTTCTGTACCTTACTAGATTTCTAGCTTCTAAGGAAACACGTAATTTTTTATTTTTTTTTACACAATGTAGTAATGCTTTAAAGGATTTCTGAGAACTATCCTTTTATTACTATTATTATGGAGTCAGGAGAAAAAATACCTCACATAATAGCAGAAATCTGATTATTCTGGGAAACTTTGATTTTCCCTTCTCTAGTGGTATTCTTTGATGTGCTTATTAAATAAATAATGATTTTTACATCTAAGATTTATCTCACAGTGCAAATACACCATTATCCTCAGTGTAAAAACAGTTTTTGTTGTTAGCCACTGTAAACACCAGCTGAAGCTGTGATTCAAGAGTGCTTGAAGCTGACCTGCCCAGGTATGGGGCAGAGTAGTTTTTTCACATTAACAACTTGTGAAGGACAAACCAGCCCTGCAGACAGATGTACTGCAACAGGGGGAGGAAAGGGAGAGGTTAGATCAAAATAGAAATGTCATGCAAGCAAAAAGAAACTAGCAGGCACTCTAAAGACGGAAACATCAGATTAGAAACAGAATATGAGTCTTTTCATAAGATTTTTCAATCACAGCCTCAGGCACTTTGTATGACAGTGGGAAATGGGGTGACATTTCTGGAATGGTACAGAATTAAAAATAATAATAAAAAAGACAGAATTTACTGTAGAAGGAACTCATTAAAGATTTCAGGAATGGTACATGCAGGACATTACTGTGCAAAGCAGGCCACCTGAATTAATTATTTTTATCTATTTACTCTGTGTGATAATGGCTTTGACTGTAAAGTTTGTGGAGTTTGGAATCCAGCATGGCTCAGTACCTGTGCAGATTTTTTCAGATCTGCAGACCTCGTGCTCTGTGCCAGTCACTTGTTCACTTTGCTGTCCCCCTGGGAACTGCCTCATTTGCAGCTCTGAGGTGGAGCTGTACCGTTGTGGGCAGGGGCAGGCTGTGAATCCCTGACTTGCCATAGAGGAGCTGTTGTAGAGCCCACAGGCCTACATGGGAAGGTGTATTATCTGGGCAGTGGGTGAGCCTCAACTCTCTCTTCATCGTCTGATTTTCACCAACAACATCTTGGCATGTGGAAGCCCCTCTTCTGCTGCACACAAGCCTCACAACTCCTACATGCACATTGGTTTGGGTGCCTGGTGCTGGGCTGGTAGGCACGAAGTGCAAGGGGCTCCCAGCCCACCTGCCTGAGATGGGCACCCGCCTGGGCAGTCCTTACTTGTGTGTGCCAGAAAACGTCCCCTGCAGCACCTGCTCTATGAGCCATGCGAGGAGGAGGATGTGTGGGATTCACAGCAATACTGCAGGTGAGACTGTAAGGCAGCAACACACCAACACCGAGCACAGAGAGAACAGAAGGAGAAAGACAGGGAATAAGAAGCTAAGAGAATTCCCATGTTTTCCTCCTGCTTTTATCTCCACTTTTATGTCTTGATTTCTCTGAGGTTTGCGCGTTTTGTTTTTTGGTTGGTTGGTTTTGTTTTGGTTGGTTTTTGTTTGTTTGTTTTTTCTATCACAAATTAAACATAGAAGTCTCCTCCTGTCCCTCACTTTCAGCTCCCACCTGCATGTTCCCAAAACTAAGCTGCTGCTCCTCTCAAAAGTGGTATAACAACTTTTGTTACCACTCTGCAACTACACTCATCTGACAAGACTGGAAGGAGTAATCACACAGGCTTCTCACTGCAAAGAAACGATTTCATGCCCTGGGAACTTCCCCTGGCAGAATGCTGGTCTTCCACTTGTTTCCTGAAAGAAACATCACTTGCAGAAACCAAAGGTGATAAACCTGGGAAGTGTGTACATCTGGAATGGAAAAGCTGTGTTTAAAATTAAAGTATAAGAAGGCAGCAATGAAAGGGTGTTTACTTTGGATTCCAATGCCGTGGTTGTGCTCCTTCACAGCCCTGTGTGAGCTCTGGGAAATCACCTGATCTGTTCAAACCCTGCCACATCCCTGTCACAAAACAGGAGCAAGAAGTAGTAAAGGGAATGGAAGAGAGCTGTGACCAGTAATAAAGTGAATATGAGAGAAGGCATTTATCTGGAAATCTGAGCTCCTTCCTGGCCTCCAGATTGTTGACCTGTATAAATGTACGAGCAAGCCCCATCAAACCACCTTTGGCTGACTGATTTCTTCCAAGTGATTCTTCCAAAAGGAGGTGCCTCTGTCTGCAGTCCTGTTTATTGGAGCTTGATGCAAGGCTCCAGGTTTTGTGTGCTTCCTACATGAAGTAGCTAAGAGGAGTTTCCAGTGGTTTTCTGATTTTCAGTCTCCTGAGATGCTGAATCCAGATCAGCCCTGAGCATTATTTAAATTGGTTTCCGTGTAGTCCAGTTTCCTTTCACTCAATCTGGTCTAAATGAAGGCTACTAAACAGAGCAGAATTTCTCCCTCAGTCCTACCTGATGGGGCTTCCTAGGTCAGATTCTCATATGCATAGCTATGGTCTGACACAAACCAAACCTACAATGCATAGAATGTATGATCTGAGTCAACCTACAGCTTGAGGATAACCAGAGGCAACAGAAGGGAGAGGGTAGGAATGCACATGTGGGCTGTGAAGAGGCCACCTCTCTTGGAATCAGCTTGCATTTATATTGGATTAAGCATTTAATGAATCTACACCCTTAATTACTCTGGATTTAGCTTCCAGGCCACACTTAGTCATCATAGTTTGCAGCGTCCCTCCCAGAGGCCACTCCATAAGCTGTGTGCCAATTCTTAGTTTAGCCCATAAGCTCATGGAGGTGTTCCTGCACATCAGCCCCACTAGCTCCTCACCTGCCAGGGCAATCCAAAGCTGTACCCACTGTGAAAGACCCCTTCAGTGCTCCTCTCATGTACTGAGGGATGCAGTAGTCCAGGGAAGCCTTGGCTTTGGGGTTTGTCCATGTTACAGCACAGCAGCTGTGCCCAGCTGTGGAGAGGAGCAACCAGACTGGCCATTGGTCAGCAGCTGGAACAATTCCAGGCAAATGTGTTTGGCATCTCCTGAGCAAGCTGAGATTAAATTCTGGGCAGCACAAAAAAACACAGGCAGGTAAATTAACAGAGAGCAAAAATTAGCTCCAGTCTGTGTGGCTTGCCAAACTGCAGTTGGTTTCATGTCCTCAATCAAGTTCAAACATGATAGCAGTTCCTAATACAACACAAGACTTCAAAAAAGCCCTAAAACCAGCACTGTGGGGACATCAGCTCCTGCTGCCTCAGAGGATGAGCTAATCAAATTACACAAGAGGAAGAGGGTGGCAGTGCTAAACTTTCACCTTTTCTTAACTGTCGCAATTTTTCCAGGAAGGGTGTTGGTTCTCTAAAGAAATGTCACCTCCTGTAGATTCACATGGTGAAAGTGCTTGCAGGTACTTTAAGAAGCAGCCATGGACCACATACATGGTTCTCAGCCCAAAGTCAGTTATACATCCTTGCTTCTCCTTTTTCTTTACATCTGTGACCATTGTACAGGGCATAGTATTACAGTCCTAGTCCAGTAAAAGTCGTGAGCATGTCCATAGCTTTTTCCAGCTATTTCAGCTGCATTTCCACCACTGGTTAAGTGAGCCTGAAGTTGATGTCACTGGTCTTCTCCTTTCCCTTGCACTGGCTATTTGTTCCTGTCTATCTTCCCTGCATCTATGGTGACATTTATCTGACCTCTGGAGCTGAGTGAAGCTCCAGCCTCCAGTCTGGCAGAAAACCAACTCCACAAGGAAAAAAGGAAATTTTTTTCCTGGTTTAAACCAGATCCATAAAACCAGAACTGATCTGAACCCTCCATAAGACACTTTGAAATGGCAAGTTACTGTAAACTTAGGATCCTCTTGTATTTATCATTCTGCAAGATTTCAGATATGTTCCACAACCATAGACAACTAAATCTTTGAAAACTTTGGTACATCTAAAGACCTCGTTCTCCAGAAGTCTCTTTCCTAAGTCTAGGGGGAGTGGAGGGGGAAGTCTGTTTCTAGCAATTTCTTCTTTGATACATTTCCAGAAAGCAAAAATCTTCCAAGAGTATAAAAAAACTAAACCAAAACAAAAAACAACAACAAAAAAACTGCACCAAAAATTTCAAACCAAACAAGCTCAAAATGAGAAAAAAGAAAGCAAGAAAATTTCAGTTGAAGAAGCAAAAATATTGAATAATTTCTCAGAGTCTTTTACTGGAATCCAATAAACACATTACCAAATTACACTGTATATTTTACTAGGCTAAGTTGTCTCTGTGTGTATTAGAGTCACAGCATGAAGAAAAACAATAAAAATATTAACCTCCTTTGTATAACTCAGTAGTTATAAAATATCTAATTGAATAAACTACATTTGACATGAACAAATGGTGACATTTCCATGTAATGTTGTCTTTTTGGCTTCCTGACAAAGAAAAGCTTAAGGAACCATGATTTTTTGTTTCCTGAGGGCAAGTTCTTCTACTTGTATCAACTCAGCAATCAATACTAAAGTATGAGCATAAGAACTTTTAATTTATGAATTGTATATTTTGAGCAAGTTTAGTAGTCTAATCTTACTCATGTTGTTGGACGAGTGTTTATTTTTGTTGTACTGCATAGAACTGCTTAATGGAAAATACTGCATTAAAGCAGCCATATATGTAGAAAAACAGAAAGGGAATAATTAGACACAGCTAAATTAATACTGTCCTGATTTCTTGTAAGCAGAAGAGCACCATTAATTTGAGGGAAAGCAAAGCCTCGGAGAGGGAGCCTGCACTGATATCATCCCTCGGCAGAAGAGCATCAGAAGATGTGAAGACCCTCTCTTTGGCTAGAGCTCAGATGACCATGCTTACTCCTCCCTGTCAAGCACTTGGCATTATTCTTTTTATCTTAAAGAGTAGAGCTTAGCTCTCCTGAGCTTTGAAATTTGGCGTAGGTGCAGTTTTGTACCCAATTCCCAATTCTGATGATGTGCCTTGTCCAGCATGGCCCTTCCAGAGCACCATTCCAGCACTCCAGTGGATCTGCCAGCTTTCATGAAGCTGGGAGTCGGCCAGGGGGGGTTACATGTTTAACCTGACCTAGAAAGGACTTAACAACAATACTTGTCTATAAAAATATCACTTTTATTTATCTCTAAGAATAGAGAGTGGGCTTTTATGAGATTGGCTGTGGAGTGAATCATTATGTCCATTACTCACAGCTGAAATAGAATGTGACCTGTAGCTGGAGATAGGGAGAGGATGGCTTTTCCCACCAAGCCCTCTTTCCAAGCTGGTAAGGATTTTCACAGTGTGTGTTTATCCTGTAAAAAGCAGGCTTTTTCACTTTGTAGTATTGATGTTAGGCACAGATGGGCTTCTGGTTGCCATGCAGATGATAATGTTCCAGGGAGTTAATATTAAATGGAAAGTGGTTCAATTTGCATGTCTCTCTAGAAACAACAAACCAACTGTCTTGAGAATCAATATTGATAATACTCTGAATGTGAAGCAAAATATAAAAGCACACAGCCACAAAGAGCACATGTCACATGGTGAATCCAGTAGCTGTTAAGAGACTGCAATATCATGTAGCAGGAAAAGCAGGACATTTAAAAGAGAGACAATTCTTCAGAACTGTGTTCTGATTAAGACCATGAATTAATTACCATATTGCAGATCCTCTGTATATAGCCACAAACTACTTGCCAAATCCATGTACCAGTGTAGGTGAGCACCACGGGCAAGAACCGCACACAGGAAGAAGAGACAGACCCGGGCCAGCTAAGAGGTAGGTCATGCATGTCCTAGGAGCACTCAGGGGCTGAGGAGAGACCTCTCACCACCCTTTGGCAAGGGAACACAGGGCTGAGGCAAGCCCACACCTGCATTATTGGATGTGGGTTTTTTGTTCTTTTTGGCCTATGAAAATGTGATCAGACAAAGCAGTGGGCAAGGAGGTTTGTTCTTTAATTCTAACTCTCAAACCACATCACACATGACGAAGAAATGCGATACTCGCTCACCCAGTTGCTTCAAGCGAGGATGAGGTGCTCGTGACCATGTGTGGGTTCAAATGGCTCACATGGGTCTTGCCTTTCTCAGAGAACTCTAGCTTTTCAACCTGATTATGCAGTCAGTAATTCATACCATCTGACATTTCTACACCTGTCAAACTCTGATAGCCTGCTCTCTTTTCTTAGCGTCAGCTTTCTTACTTCTGTTTATGGAGGAAATATAAAATTTTCAGAAAAGCATAGAATTATGGTCCCTTGAAACCCAGAATGGCCTGGGTTGGAAGGGACCCTGAAGATCACTTAGTTCCAACCCTCCTGCCCTGAGCAGGGATACCTTCCACTCAAGGTGGACAGTATATTTCCTAGCTCAAAGAAGAGGAACCGTGTATTTATTAGCTCATTTTATATCACCAGTAGCATGACTTCTGATAAGTATTCAGCTAAAATAGATTTAATCAACTTATCAAAACAGAGGATCATTTGAATCAAGACATGGCATTGAAGACCAGACAAATGTGAAGTCCTACACACCCTTTGGAGGTATATCTCATCATACAAGCAGTGTGTATGTGTATGTGCAAAAACATAAAAAAACTTTTGCTATGTTCTAAAAGATTTACATCAAGCAAACTCTGCAGGAGACAGACCTAGGAAAGACACCCTGTGGCTGGTTTTGGAATTTAAACCAAGAGAAATGCACTTTGACCTTAGTTTTCTCAATGACTGTACATAGTGTTCATTGCATCCTAAGACTGTCAGTGAAGGACATCATTGAGATTTCAGACACAGGTGAAATATAAAACACGTGCAAAATCACGGAACTACTGGCCATGCCGGGGCAAACCCTGATTCAGGGCTAGTGGTAGGCCATAGCAATTCCACTGACCTAGATGTGACTTCTCTCCTTCAGCTCAGGCTGGAATCAGGCAGCCTGCTTATTCACGATAAGCAGGGCAGCATCTTCATTATCCACATACAAACATAAGAGAGGGACGTCAGAAACTAACCTGGAATGTAGAAATAATTTGTGAATCCTTTAGTGGAGTGTAGGAAAACAGTACATGAGAATTGCAGTCCTCAAGGAAGGAAAAACAGAGAACAACATTGGAAAAGCTTAAGTAAAATACAAATGAGAGTTCTTGTGTGTTCCCTTGTCCATAGTCTCAGCTCTCCAGCTGACTTACGTGGGCTTGCTCCTTGGTATGGCAGTGAGAGAATAAAAATCATATGCTCACACAATATGTCATGATTTAATGCCCTAGAAATTAATTTTTAAAACTTTTTTATAGTTTGCAATTTCAGTTGGACTCAGATAATTTTTTCAAAAAGATCATCACAGTTTTACCTCTTCTAGTAACAGTGAAGTGATCACATTATAGTAGTTGCCACAGAAATAAACTGCAATGTTATAAACACAAACAGCCCGCTGCAAAAGAATATATGGCGGCTGTGGCTTTAGGGAAGTGCTTTTTTGGTAAAAAATGATGAACCAATTCTTCCAAAACCTCCCGAACTAGTGGAGGTAACACAGCAGCCGCATTTTGCATTATCACAGTACTGTGCATAATATCTCAAGTCACTTTAGAAAGAAAGAGTGCCTCATACTTAATGACTTGGGGTTAAAGCGTAGTTTTATCATACCACAAATTCAGGTGGGACTTTTTGAAGAGTCTTTGCACTGCTGCCTGTTCCTCCAATGCTGAAACACAATCCCAGGTGCACAAAGTTGCCAAAGAAATAAGTCTCTTTTATAGTGATAATATGCATGCATAAGCATGACTAAGATGCTTCACAGCAAATCCATCCTTTCAGAAATTCCTCTTAGGAAGGAGGATTTCTCCACTGGCCATATTCTTTGAGCCTATAGCCATGTGATGCTATAACAGGGCCAAAGTCTGATGTGATCTAGGGACCCATTTTAGGGGGTGAAAATAAAAAAAATTAATTAAAAAAAATTTAAGTAAAATTAATTTACTTATTTATTCTTGCTTATCTATCCTGGCCAAGGAAAAAAACACAAGGTCAAAAAACCCTAAATCTAACCAACTAAATACAGATTTTGAGAAAAGCTATTTCCTAATCTTGCTCAGAGGGTCCAACAGAGGCCTCTTTGCTACAAAGGTGAAAGGCACAGGCATCAACTGGGTAAGGAGAATAATACTGACTGCAGAGAAGCCCTGACACTCAGATGTGCTGTTTTGCACCTTGTGAAGCCTGTTCAGGGCGTGAGGGATTAAGGAGCTATAGGTGCAGCTACTGTCCTGTGCTGCATGTTCAGAGCACGCCATAGGTGCCTGGCCCCTCAAAGGGCATGTCTGTGCCAGACAGTGGATATGGAGACAGTGAAGCAAGAGGACACAAGCCCACTGCTCTTGCCACAAACGTCTTCCTTCAATTAACAGACACACAAAAGAGGTTGCTATAAAGTTCCTCAATTTTTTATTTTCTAATCTACTTTCTAGCCCCACTGGAGGAATCAGAGGATGAGGCTTGCAATGGCTCCCACCCATGTCCCTCCTAACCAACCCTCTCCAGCTGGGATTCTGCCTTGGGGCAGAATTGGCAAGGTGGCAAGTCATCAGCCTTGGCAGCTGCCCGTGCTCTACCTGCATGGATGCTGGGCTGCTGGCCACTGGCCACCTCCAGGGAAAACAGCTTCCCTGAAAGGCACATGGGCAGGCACAGTGGGACTGAACCAGCCAGTCTGGACTGAACCTGCCTGCTGCATGTGCCAGTGAGCAGTGGGCACCAGAGAAGGAACATCCAGAGGCCACAGTGGCAAGTGGTGGGCACTGCCAGAGCCCAGATGCTGCCTCTGCTGTGGGTGCACACAAACAAACTCTGTTTTCCTAGTCTCAGGCAGACTTATGTCACAAACAGTCAATTAACTTTTTAAAAGTTAAATAAACAAACAGAGCAGGAGATTATAACTGATTACTGAAGGGCAGGAAATATGAGAAGCTGGTTTGCTAGAAAGAAAAGCTTTTGTCCTGAAATCTCCAGTAATTAGCAGCAAGACCTACAGAAATTTATGAGGGAAAAAAATATCAAACCCTTCCTGTTTAAATGTTCTCTTTTCACATGTTTTGCTTGGAAGGCTAGTTTAAAACACAAACACAGACTGGGTCTCTGTGCGGAGTACATTCATGTTCTGCAGCAATCATATACTTGGATTGCAAAGCAAATGAACACGGATCAGGGCAAGCCCTTTTTTTTCCTTTCCCCTCAAATTATGCATTTTGTTAACGACTATCAGATTGACAGCTCTATACTTCCCTCCAAGCACTTAGGAGGCAAGCTGGTTACTGCTGGCAAATGCTTGAGGTGCTCCTTCAAGCACAATTGCTTGAATTGCAGACCGAAGCCACTGGAGAATCAAAGGCAGCCTTTCTTTGCCATGACTGACCGGTGGGATTCAGTAATAATTCAGCAATTTCATCTTAGCAATGGCCTATGTGATCTGTTTATCAGTCTGCAGCAGAGCTGCTGTTGATTGTGCAGGAGCCTACGTGGTTTCATTTTACAGGTTCAGAAGTGTCCTCCACCTGGCTCCTGGAGCAGCACAGAGTCTCCCTGATTCATGTAATGAGATCCCCAGGCAGAGCTGAAACCCTGACCTAGATTTCAATGGCTCTCCAAGCTGTGTTTATGCATCTTCAGCGTGGTTGTGTTTACTCCCTTAAATTGCAGATAAACTGCAAATTAAAGACAGCCCTAGGTCTTTTTTTCTTTTCTCTTTTTTTTTTTTTTTTTAACAGATTAAGCACATTCATCTCTGCTTAGATGTCCTGGTCTTTCTTTGTTGGATATTTCAGGAGACTTGAATCAAAATTAAGATTTGCTCAAATTGATTGAAAACCTTAGCACACACTCAGCATGAGCAGACCAGTAGTAATTTCATTGGGAAGAAGGACAGCAGGTCTGATCCTCAGTGAACACATAGAGCTCGTTAGTGTCAAGTAATTATTCTGCATTATGGTGTGTCCCGGGTGCAATTACAGCTCCAGGATGCAGGTCTGTTCGCATGGCTGAGGATGGTGATTAAACTCCAATACAAAGGTGAAGGAAAGGAATATCATTCCATTTCCCTGACAGTAAATTGCAAAACTGATGTGCAGTAAACCTGCACATCGATACAATGTAACACAGAGAACCAGAGGTGTCTCCTGGGAGCTATGTGGTCTAATAGCTCTGGAGGTCCCACCAGCAACATTCCTAAGGTATCGCTTGGGTATTTGGACTGAACTTCCAGAAATCATCAGCATTGGTCATATCCTTCCCCAGTGGATATCAGTGGCAGCAGGATTAGGTCACTGCCTAATCCAGAGGATTCTGGAAAACCCTCAAACACAGGGCAGCTCTTCCCCTTCCAACAACAACCATGGATTTGAGGAAGGAAGATCCCAAAGCTTGACCTTTTTCCATTACAGCATGTGATGGCTGTTGCTGTGTGTGCACATGCTCGCCACAGGAGCTGGAGAGGTTGTTATAACCCAGTCATGTCTCGTGAAAACAAGTAGAGTGGGGAGTTCCAACATTTCCTTTGCTAACTTGCCACTTTTAAAAGTGTGGAGCCCTTTTTTCAAGCTACAGTTATAGACACAGGAGGGGCTATTTACCTCCTTGAGCAGCGATCTTGTAGTTGCCTAAAAACCTGCCCATGGACAAACTGGAAGTCCCAGACTGGGGCCACTCCAGAGCAGGTGTGGGTGTGGGTAGCAGGTGCTGAAGTCTTGTTCACATTAAAAAGGAAATGAGTGGGTGACAATTAAGGTGTTGTATATTTTTTACTAAAAAGAGCTTTCCCATATTCTCACCCCACTTATTTCAGCACTGTGCTGAACTGCCATTAATTTACACTTACCAGAAGATAGAAGAAATTAGAACATTTTACTTCTTTAGATAAATATTTCCTGTTTTAGTGCCCAACATTGTACACTTCCTTTTCAGCTCAGCCTAGAGGTCTCAGCAAATGTTGATGGTGCTTGCAATGATAAAAATACATTTTCAAAACTGCTTTTAGAAATCCCTGTCAGTGTTTGAATATTTGCAGAGCTGTGAAAGGCCAGCTGCCCCCAGAAGAGCTGTCACCCAATGGGAGCTTCCCAGCAGCCAGTCTCATGGGGACAGGGGTGGGAGGCAGAGATCTCCTCTGCAGGCATAGGTAGGAGCTGGGGAAGATCTCTCTCTTTCTCAGCCCATCAGTTTGCATTTGGAATAATCTTGCTCAGGAAAAAAAAAAACAACCTACAACAGGGCTAAGACAGCAGGTGGAAAAGAGTGGCAGAATCAAGGTTCTTTCTCTGCTCTAAATCAGGGCTGGAAGAGCTTTTAAGATGGAGAAGGGAATCCAGCTCAGTTTTGAATGCGTGGGAAGCTGGAGGTAAAGTCTGAACTTTTCACCTCTGGTTTTCCTTTGTGTCAGGTTCCACAGCTCTTTCAACTTGCCTGCTCTTTGTGCACATCAATGGAGCCGAATTCTGTCCCTTGCTGCTCCCAGTGCCTTAAGGAGCCAGGCCTGTGCCCAGGGATTATTCCTGGAATAAAGCCTTGCTCTGCTTTATGAGAAGTGAGAGAATTGGCATTCAGGTAAGCTGGAGGTCCTGCTCCCACCCTTGCTGTTGGCTGTACCCTCACAAGCAGCCCCGTGCTGGAGATCTGTCAACAACTTGGCTGCACAGCAGGTCAGAGCCTGCTCTCCTTTAGCCAGAAGCTACCCCACAAAAAAACTTTGGAGTAATACTGGCAGGGACAGGAGGAAGAGAAGCCAGCCAGCCCACTCCCTCCTGTCACAACAGCTCTACCAGACTGATCAAACCCCTAAAGCCTTTCCTGCTGTGTGAAGTGCTATGACCCTGCAGTGGAACCACCTCCTCCTGGGCATGGAACCCCATACCCAAGACTATGTCCACCACTCAGGCTGACAGCTGGCCAAAAGAAGAGTAGCAAAGCTTTGTCCATGAAGGAATTTTAGCTTTCCTTTCAACTATTCACTAAGGAAACATTTAGATATTGGTCCCCATAATTAGGTGGGTGTTACATTCCTGCTGTTCTGCAGAGACTTGTGAGCCAGGCACTGCCTGGCACAGTACTGTCTGCAGCAGACGTTCCAGCAGCTACTGGGGCTGTTTCTACCCCAACTATTTTTCCCATAGATACGTTAATGAAAATACCTCTACTAAAGCCCATAGCTGGCCTTGCTTGTGCAGCCTGAACACTGTCCTGCTGTTTTCAGCTGGGGCTGTCAATAACCCTTTTGCAGGATGAAGTCCCTGTCTCCAAAGCACTTGCACCAGTAGCCTCTTCTGTTCATTGTTAATCTCCAAAACATGACTTTAAAATGATACAGTTGATTAAATGAGAAAATCTATTTTTTTTTCCAGTCACCCTGAGGGCATTGTCATTCTCTTTTGTGCTGGGCATGACCATGTACTTTTCAGTGCCCAGTAAGTCTCCTTAACTCCACTGGTGCAAATTAGTAGTGAGGCTGTTTGGTGCATCACCCACCCCATCTCACTCTTAGCTCCAGTTTATTCCTCTGTTCCTCCATATGGCACAAACGAGGGCTGTGATGCTGATTAAAAAGAGCTTTAAAATTTATCTTGTTCAATTTACATCTTCAAAGGTCTCTGAAAAATGTAAATCTGTATTTTGAAAAAAGAAGTACATTTTTGAAACAGCTCTTCTTTAAGCATATATGATAAAAGACAAAGAAACAGAAGGCTGGACTAATGAGTGAGGTGTGGGAATCCATTTCATCTTCTTTGACGAGTGGCTGAGGCAGTCACTGAGCAGGCAGCTCTCCAGGCTTGGTCCTTCCCGTTGACTATGGGCATGTCCAGGTGAAGCACCAGGCTGTCATCAGGGGCCTGGGCAGCTCTGGCAGGAGTGGGGTTTCCTCGGGGGGTAAGAGAATGGAGCAGAAGGATAATCTGAAGTGCTGGGGGATGCCTGAGCAGTGGGGGAGCCTGCCTGGCCATGCAGTTGCCATGAGGGCAAAGCCTGGAGGAGTCCCCTCCCTATTTGAGACTGCTGGGCTCCCTGGGCAGTGCGAGTGCATTGAGGGCTTAACAACTCCCTGCATTTTGTTATGTGTGGCTGGGAAGATTAATGACCTGTAAAAATACAGATTGATACAGTCAAAAAAGATTTGGCTGCTTAAATCAGTAGCTTTTAGAACAGATGGCTGCTGCAGGACCCCACTGCCTTAAAAAAAGGAGGGATTGGGATGCAGAAAGTAAAAGGCTATATCTGCCTGTCAAACATGCACAGTGCCTTTTCTTTATTTGTTTTAGGATGGCACTGAGTGACAGACCATAATGAGCTAAAACTGCTGGCCAGGACTTAGCTGTATTTAATTAAAACTCCAACATATGCACAGTGCTAGTGAGGTGTGCTCAGGAAGTGGTATGCAGTGCTCTGACAGTCTCCCCACCGGGGGCCTTCCCACACCCCACCACTTCTTCCAGGGAGATACCACAGTGCTGGGAGCCTTCCCTTGGCTGGGAGCCACTGCTGGCATCAGTGGCCAGTCCCTCATCCCAGCAAAGCTGCACCTGTCCTGGCAAATCCACCAGAGGAGAACTCAGTCTTCAAATTAGAGATGCCTGAGAAAAGTATTATGGATAAACAACTAAGTACCAACCAGCAGTGCTTGCAGATGCCCTAAAGGTGATACAGGTTCTTTTATGTTCTTCTAAAATAGATTCACAGGAATTCATTTGGCAACGTCAGTACTGCAGGCCCAGGAGCACTACATCATCCTTTATGGGCACATTAATATTTGTTTCATTCTCTGTCACATTTAGTATCAGCAACAATTTCACACACAGCTGTAGACCAGCTCCCTTTTGATCACAATCTGCCACCCTTTTCTGGCCATTCAAATTTATAGCAACATTAATAGTTCAAAAGTAATAGTGTTTACTGTACTAGATTTCAATAAATTAGGAGAAAGCAACAGTTCCTAACAAGAACCCCAGAAAGCACCAAATGTAAGCTGAACTGAATATAATCTTTTTCACCCCAATTAACACATCCTTGTATCTTGGTAGAAAGTTTCCATTGTAACTGTGAGAAAATAATTCCATGAATTATGTCACATTCGTTCAAAGTGAAATTTAAAGCCAAAGAGAAGGAAGAAAAGCATTCCCTATGTTCTTACAGAAAATATCACTGCTTCAGTTAGGTGCTACAGATGCTTGGAGTAAACATATTTTCCACTGGTTTTCCTAGAACCATATCCACTTAAATCTCCAATATTCTTCTGCATATTCATTTTTCATCCCAGTTCAATACCACGCCTCTGGGTGTTAGTGGTTAAGGGGATACTGCCAAGCAATGAAAGCCAAGAAAAGCTGGGATAAGAAGGGAAAATATGGCCTAAGTATAGTAAATAAACTTTTCAGCCTTAACGTTATGGCTGCTGTCAGCATAACTCAGATGCGAAAAAAATAACCGAGTGCTAGTTGTACCTTCCAGTTCTTGGACCATGTGAATGTCCAGTTCTCCAGTTTTGAATCTGCTCCCAATCCAACGGAAATAATACAGGCAACTGATTATTCAAGACTCTAATAAATCTCATCTTTGTGTGGAATCCCTGGGATTCACAACAAAACCAAAACTAGATAAGATTTTTTAATATTTCAGTAAATACCATGCTTTTGTCCAGTGAAAACCTGGGTTCTAGGGAATCTAAAAGTCCTCTTGATGCAAACAAGCATGTAGATACTAAAATTGGAATTGAAACATTGAGTAACTAGTAACATGTGAACTGCACATGAATGCATGTAACACCTCTTTGGATCTCTTCATAACAATAACAACATTTAGAGGCCTGGTTTCCAGAATAAACTGGGAGCATCCAAAACATGAGTGTTCTGGAAGGTAGAAACCTCCTCACCTACCAAAGTACTTCCCAGGAGTGATGATGCTCTGAGTAGCCCAGTGGCAGATTCCCAATGGAGACACACCTTCATCTTCCCTTAACGCCTGTGATGGAAATGTGGAACCACACCTCTCCTGCTCACTGCTAGAGACAATCCGGTTTCTCAGTCCTCACGGTCCTACTTATGAAGCCAAGTCACCCAAATGTGCTGTGCTATTCTCCGTGGTCACCAACATAAAATTTTCACATCAATTTATTACTATTGTGTCTATCTTCCCCTTGCAAAAGTGTCAGGAAGAGAAAAGAGGGAAAGAAATCACTGGGTTTATAGCTGTTATAAATGCATCTTACTTCAGAGCTAAAAAATCCTGGCAGATGGTACCCAACATCTGGGAGAATGTAAATGCTCAGATATAAAATTTGTTTCTTTACTCCTCTTTACTGGGACTCTATTTGGTTACAGTGTATTGTGATAAGATCTATTTCCTATGCTTGTCTCTTAAATTTAAATCTCAAAGCAACGTTTATAAACATTATAACCTATCAGTTATTACTGTAGTGCAGTATCTCTGATCTGAATTCAGATCAGTGACAGTGTGCATAAATATGTCACGTACAAATACATCTGCAACACTTTTCTCAAACCTCTTAGAATGTTTTTAAGAGATGGCTGAGAAAGAAGAAAAAAATAGATTACATTAGCATACCTCATGAAAACAACTGGTTTGACTTTGTAGAAATAAAGGCAGGAACAGCTCCACTAATGATGTAAAAAAAACAAAAACCAAAACCAACCAAAATTGTACAGGTTTGCTATTTTAGGGGCAAGAGCCATCTCTCTTTATTCATCCTTGACAGCAGCAGACACAGTAGGCAGCATGAGCCATGCGAGGGCTCCTAAATCCTGCAATAGTCCTGTGCTACAGCCGTTCCTGAGCCATGAGCTCTGCCCATAGTCCCAGTGGAGCAGAACGGGCAGAATGCCACATCAGTGGGTACTGAGCCTCTCCCAGCCTGTCACCAGCAAGCTGTGAGGATTTCAGTGGGGAGCAGACCTGAAGATAACACCGGGCTACTGCCAAATCCTGGCCCCTCCCTGGTACAGCAGGTCTCACCTGGGTGCAGCAGCACAACATGCTTCCCACCCCTACCTTGCCCTTTCCTGTAATTAGCTCAGTTTCCTGTGCAAATGGGAAAATCGGTGTTTCCCTCTTCTGCTTGCTGCCACGGGTCCCCCACTTCCCCAGGGATGCCATGCAGATTTTGCTTTTTGTCAATCATGCAGGAAGACCATAGGTCCTCCTCTTTGTTTAGGATAGCAAGTCAAAGCTGTTCTCAGATGAAATACTGCAGAAGAAAGAACAATAAAAAGAAATATCATTTCTTCTGAGCCCCAGCACGGCACTGAGAACCCTCTGTGCCATCTTTCCTGAGGGCTGAGGGGAGTGAGCAGCTCTACTTTACTTGCTAAATCAACAGTTAAGAGTAGTAAGGGCTATCTGCAACAGCTGTACACCTGAACAAACTAGCAAATATTCCCTTCAGAGGCCTGTGAATAAGAGACGTGGAGACACAGGTATTTTAATGGTTGGATCTCTCCTTAATATCACTCTCTTCTTCTGCCATAAACACAGGTGGGAGTAGACAGGCAACGGGAGAATGCTGGTGAACACAACCTGCTGCAGAACCTGCAGATGGCCCAGCTGTTATCAGAAACATAGGTGGAAAGGGAATATTTTCTTCAAACCAAGTAAAATCTAAACTTAATAGTCTGCTTCCACAGCCCAAGTCCCTTTGTACTGCATTAGCATTTCTTGCTCCAACTCCTTCCCTTCCTCACCACTACATCTGGGCTCCAAGGTTGCTGTGAAGAGACAGCATCACTCCTGAGCACAGACTGCCCAAGGTGGGGCAAATCATGGAGAGGCTGCATGTTTCTTCCCTTTCAGCATTGATGATAGTGTACTCCTTCCTCCCCTTCTCCTGCCTGACTGCTGGGCTGGCTTAGATGCCTCCACCTGCCTCACCCCACTGCTCTGGCTAGTCTCCAGTCACAGCTTTCAGATTTAGATGGCAAGGGCTAGTCACACACAGAAAGGCGAATGAAAAACAGAGCTGTCATTCATTCCAAAGCATATGGAAATCAAGTTGTTGAATGATATATCTAATTCTGAACACCTCAGTTTGAAAGGGTTGATTCACCAAGTTATTTCCTTATTTCTGCCCTTGTCTTACTGGCAGTAACTTGAGATTTCCTTCCTGTCCCCTCATAACAGAGCAGTTCTCTCCTCCCCACATTGGCATCTCTCTTGCCTATTGTCAGCTCAGAAACTTTGCTGGGGATTCCCAGCACCAGGTCCTGATGACTCCCCCAGTCAGTGTGGTGGAGGAATGTACAGCCATCCAGGTCATACCTCGGTTCTCTCTCAGGGGTGTTGCTGCAATAAGCTAAAAAAAGTTTTTTACCCTCTATAACCAGAACGGGATATTAATCTCCAGTGAGGTCAGATGTTCTCCAGAGACTTTCCCTTATCTTTGGCCAGCTAAATACTTGCATGCAAGGAGAAGAAAGGAGAATTTCCCTTTTGCAAACATTAACATGGTCTGCAAGAAATTCATAGGCTGACAAGATAAAATGAGAGTGCTTTTAATAGCAAAAATATGTTTTCTTTGGCCTATATGCAATCCAGGGCTTTCCAGGTGTCAAGCTTAAACAGAGACATTAGTTTTTTAAAAGGCACAAAAAGAGACCTGAGGAAATTATTTTTCCTTCATCCTAGTCAAAGTTAGGGTACAGCTAACACTGTATCTGGGATCACAGGGGGATTTTTCCCCTGAGTTTAGTTTTCCCTTCATTTCCTTCCTGCTAAAGATCTCCTTGGTGGACAAAGCCTTGGAGTTTATTGATGCTTTCTTAACAGGAACACAGCTTTGGGTGAGCCTCATCTGAAGTCCATTGCTCAAGCTCCAAAGACAGACATTCTCCCTCAGAGGTGCAGCTGGAGCCTGCAAGACAGTGATGTGTTTCAGTTCTTTATCTGGCTGTCAGAAGCAGTGTGGGGGCTAGAGTTGCTCCTTTCTCAACACTGGATAAACACAGACTGCCAGGAAGCTGGGAGGATGCCACAGGGACAATATACCAGTGGCCTCCCTGAGTTGCAGGAGATCATCTCCTTCCCTGCCACGCTGCCTGTGCATCAGACCTTGGTGTCCATGGGCTGGTCATCCAAGTTATCCCTCTGGCCCTGATGATTAGAAACACAGGCAGCTCATCTCTGCCTAAATTTACAGCAAATGCTTCCTGTCATGGCACTGGAACTTCTCTGAGGGATTGTCCTGGAAAATTAACAGCAATAACAGTTTTCAGAAGCCAGTGATGGTGAAAACTGTTCCCAGGGCAGATGACTCAGTGAATGCATCTTGTGTTTTCTCTTAGCCTCTCAGTCTCAGACACCAGAGCCTTCAGAAGAACCTTTTGCCTTAGCTTTTGCATCACAGCATCCTGGCTTCACATGTGAACAAGTGAGACAAACACTGCCAGGAAGGAACAAGGAAGTTAATTCTTCCTGCCCATGACAGGGAGTAGCACTTTCTATACAAACACCAGTAGTAAGTTGGTGTTGGCTTCTGCCAGGCTTTTACCATCACCACCATTAGCCTTGTAGTGGGTGTTTCCTGACTATGCCATTTAATACTGTCTGCAGTTTTTCACGAGAGTTTGAACAAGTTGGGACTACTTTAACTCAATTTAAAAAAAAAAAACCAACAAAACCCATTAGATCAGAAATTATTCAGATGAGTCTTTTCTTATGCTATTTTTTTAGGCTGAACAATATTTTCTCCACACTTAACTAGGGTGGAAATGATGTAGATTTGAGGAGGAGGTCTTAGATAAACTTAAGGCATGCTGCAAAAGACAGACTTTGCAAGAGAAAGGAGCTGAAATAGGACAGAATAATATAAGCAAAAGAGACACATGTTCTTCATCTATCACATGATTTTGTAAGATGCAGGAAGTGAAGTTAGTTTAAGAGCTGGCTGCAATTTGTCTTACTAAGAAATTTTCAAGAGAAATCAGTATAGCTTCAACTTTATGTTAACCTTCCATATGGGAACTTACTTCATTTGCTGTGTAAAATTTCATTTTTATTCATACCTCCAACTGCAGCATGGGTAGGGTGATGCCCCGAGTCTTATTTTTACTCACTGGATCAAGTCTGTTATCTTTTATGACTCAGGTGTAGGATTCCTACTAAGGCAAAATAATCCAACTGTATGCTGTAAAGCAGCGCTTCCAAGGTGTAGGGAACATCTCCTGAGATTGTTTCAGAATATCTCAGTGCTGCAAAGTCCCCAGTGAAACCTCACAACACCCACAACCAACAGAAAAACAGACCAGAAAAACTACAGGGAAACAAGGAAAAGTCATTTCATACTTTTAGCACTGGAAAGCTTAATCTTTTAAGCAGGAAAGCTTAATCTTTACTGAACAGCAGCAGCCCAGTCATACAGAGAACAAGGTCAGATGCCAGTATTTGACCCCACACCTTTCCAAGAAAGTCAGTGATATTCTGGTTCCTACATTCTTCCAACCCAAAGTTTAGCACTTGCTTCTCACTTCCCCCATACCCTGTTGCCCAGCCATGCAGCTCCACAATGCAGGGGAGGTGCTTCCCGCATCAGCTGGGGGCTGCTGCCAGCTGAGAGTCCCAGACAAGACTTGTTCATGGGGACATGCACAGAGCTGGTGATTAAACACTGCTTATTATTGTAATGCTCTGCAAGTTGGGAATGCTCTGCATGAGATGAAGTCAGAGCTGTGCTGCTATCCTTAGCCAAAGTATTGAACTGCTCTATCTTTCAAATGCATTTGTTCACTCTTCATTTAAAACAGCAGTGCTTTTTTTAAGGCAGAGCTGATGACAGAAGAACAATCTGCCTTGGCCACTTCTATTGCAATCCTTGGAAAATATTTTGGCTCATCCTTTGGCTGTCTCTAGGGCCACTGTGTATCTGTACCATAAATCCTGACTTACCAGACCTTAAGTTGGACCACAGGTGACGGCTAAAGAATCATTGTTTTTTCCCATTCAAAACTCCCTTTGACTTTGTCCTAAAGCAGAACACAAAAGGTCATGTTTTGCAACCTCCCTTGAAGCATGGGAGCTCAGAACATTCTTGGCTCAAACATTCATTGTAGGGAATCAGCCACATGTACCTGCTTAGATGAGTGTCTGTGAAAGTGAGTTCAAAGACCCCACACTGTTTACTGCAGCACCTGCCCCACAGTGAGTCAGCCACGGAACAGCGTTCAGCTCAGCTACTGAGGTTTAGCCACAACGCTGACACAAGCCACTGTTGTAAAAGCAGACAAGTATCAACATTTCATCAGCATTCCCCAGGGGGAATGTCTCCTCCAAATGATGGAGAATTGAATTCCCCTGCTCCTCCAAATCAAGTGTGGGATTTTTCTGTCTTAAAAAAAAGAAACACTATGTTTTACTGAAACCGCATATTTATCTGAGGAAATAGTGAGGGCAACCTCCCAACTAGCTCAGCTTGAGCAATCTTCTGTACAGTCTCTGTCACCAAGAGACATAGGCTTTTCATTCAGGAGGTGTCTTCCCAGCATACTACACCATGCTGCCTTATTGTCATCAGAGCTTCAACCGAGAAAAAGCACAGAAAACTGTTATACGAGCACATGGGTATATTGCTGTACCGAAGGAGGTTCCTGACCACATTAAGAACATGAAATGTACAAAAGTTTCTCAGAATTTGTGCTAAAACTTGTAAACAAAAAACCCCAACCCACCCACTCAACAAAAATGCCCCTGAGCTTTGTTGCTTATTCAGTCACAAGAGACCAGATGTTTTCAGGCTGCTAGATAAAGAATTCAACAGCAAGTTCAGTTCAGTGTCAGCTGTGAGTCTGAAGTACAGGCATAAGGATGTAAGTGCTATGGACAAGATCATCTAATCATCTAATTTTTCTAGATTAGGTGATGACTTGAACTCAGATATCTGCCACAGTTAAAAGCAGACCTTTTGGAAAGATGGAAGGGAAAGGGAAAGGGATACGGTGCTTATTCAATTACTACAGATTGTCCTTTTAATAAATTAACAGACCTGTGAGAAAGATCTAATTAAAAGGTTGTATACTCAACAGCAGTTTGGGAAACTTGTGAGTTGTAAAAAACTTGAAAGTTTAACAAGTATGATAATGACTTTCAGAGATCAGTCATGGATGCTGAAGCACGGATATTTTGGCCAGAAAAGGGGTCCTTACCAACAACTCTTCTGGGAAGTCAGGACCTATATATATATATCTGTATACCTGTTTTGTTCTGTTGTAGATATTGTCCTGCAAAGTGCATAGACAAGTAACTGCCAAACCTGCAACCACCCAGAACACAACATGTATTTTCAAAGAAAGGTTATTTTAGAAGAAGTAACAAGGGAGAATATAATAAGTATCTCCTTTGGAGAACACTGCGCTGATGCCATAAAGCCTGGAACTGATCTTTGCACTAAGAGCAGGAGCTTTGATATATAAAAGCGTAAGAGCACAGAAAGCAAGACCCTCACAGACACATACTCTTACTCTTAAAGTGTGGTGAAACCTGTACTAGTCCCAGCAAAGCACATGGAGCCTGCTGAGTTCAACTGCCTGGGACATTTCCTTGACCTGCGCCTGAAATCTGAACGTGCAGAACATCAGTTTTGCAATAGTTGTACTTATTAAATAAGTTTCCATAACACATACAGATACCATCTTCTGTCACGGCCTAGAAAACAATTTAAACAAATTTCCTTAAAAATCAAACAAAAATTTTTATCAAGCTGAAAGATGATGACAGACTTCTGTGGGATTAAGCAATTTCTCTCAGCATTTTTGTGGGTTTAACTAAACCAAGAAATTACAAGCAGAAAGGAAAGAACCACCCCCAGATTTTCCATTTTCAAAAAAAAAAGAAAAAAAATAGCAAGGAAACATTCTGAAAGAACTATAGAAGATAAACAGCTAGTTAGACATGACGTACCATAGCCTTGACCTCCCATCAACAACTGTCTGTTATTCTCATTCAAACGAATTGGTGATATGGTTTTCTTCTCACCCAGCAGCTCCAGCTGTTTCTAAACATTTCTGCTTGCGAAGGAGAGCATGCACAGGGAGGAAAGCAGAACACAGTAAAAAAACTGTAAAACTTTTGGCTCTGTGAACACCAAGAGACTGACCATGATTGCAGTATCTCTTCCAACAGCTCTTCAGTGCCGAGGCTGGCACAGGATAATTCCCTGGGAGGGCACAGCAGCTCTGCACTGTTGCCTGTCCCTAGAACCAGACTAAGGATAAACTAGGCAGGTACAGACCCATCACTCACCCTTTGAGAGGAACAGAAGCAGGACAAGCAACACAGATAAGCAGATTGCTTCTTCAGAGCAATTCAGGGAAGTTGCAATTAGTCGCTTCTAGTCACAGAGGAGAAAAAATCCTACACATAGGTATTAGGCAGTCAGATGGATTGATTGCATCCTCTTCATAATGGGAATCTTAGATTAAAGCACCTCACCTGCTGTTTCAGGAAGACTGTACAGCCCTCCAGACATCAGTGTTGGTTATTTTGAACACAGCATGTACAATTGATAGGAGAATAAACCTGAATCATGCTAGATGCTGTTGTTAAAACAGTTAGGAGAAAAGATAGTCATCTGCCACAGAAAAACACATTACAAAATTAGAGATGAAGCCTGCCAGGATGGATTTAGCTGTATTTATGAAGTGCCTGTCAGTGATGTGAGTACTGTCCAAAAAATTAAACAATATATTTGATTTCTAGAGGAATTTCAACTCAAGTTCACAGAGGAGCTTGTGCATTTTCATGCAGAAAACGTTATACATTACTATACTTGTTTGTGCATAAAAACTATGTAACAAAATTCATTTTGCTGTTTGGGCCTTGAAATTCTCCTAAGTGTTTTACTTCTGACATACTCTCCATGCTCCAGATGCCTCCACTACCATTGCCCAGTGATGCACAGGGTAGGAATGGTGCCTCAAGCCCGGGGCAGCCTCACAAACACACTGTGAATGCCCCAGCCATCATCTGACTTGTTGCCAGTCATTAGCAGTGGACACATTAGTCACTTTTCCACTTTTCTGTCACCTTCACTTGGTGACACAAGCCTGTGGACCTCTTTCATAGAGAGGACAGGAGATACTGTCACCTGAGACAAATCTCACTGCAAATGATGCTTTTATGCAACACGTACTCTGAAAGTTAATGCAGTTAGTCTCACCAAAAGTGTCTGTGGGACAGTGTCTTCACAGATTAATTCTTGCTAGGATCTTTCTAATGTCTCAAATCTTAAATCAGTAAATTCTAGCATATTAAATCGGAAATAGAATACAAATAGTGAAGTAAATAGCAGTATCTTATGCAAATAAGAAATATCTACAGAGATTTTCTAAATAAGGTTGGGAAGTTAGATTTAACTTCTTTTTTAAGTCAGTGGTAAAAGAGGAAACATTTAAGTTTTTACAGTTATTAGCTGCTTGTAACATGATCATTAAAGAGTTAAGTAGCAAAGGCCAGGAGTTTTTCCAGGGTGTTTTAAATTTTTCAGTACTTAGACTGAGAGCCATTGAACACATTACCACACGCAAACCTCCTCAGACTAGATGCCAGAGCTTGGGAGGTTTGGGCACTGCTGAGCACAGATCTGGTGAGCTGGGGCAGCAGCCAAGCCACACAGAAAAGGACAAGTCAGGTAACTTCTCACAGCAGCTATTTTTCTGCTTACGCTTCTGCTCCGGAGAAGCATATAAACCAAAATTCAACACTGAAGCACATCTGAGTGCATGGGAGGTCAGGCAGGGGGTGGAAAGGGGCAGAAGGAGCTGCCTCACAGAAGGGCTGAGTCATCCAGTGCTGGGATTAGGGTCAACTGTAATGCAGCACAGGATGGAGTAGGGAAAGGCTTGGAACACAAACGCCCAGCCCTAGTGCAGCATGAGGACAACATACAGCGAGGAGAGTGGAACAGCAGGCTGCTCCAAGGGAGAAAAGTGCCCCAGGCAACACAGGATCCCATTCCACCAGCTGCAGAAATGGCCCCATAGGAGTTTTGAGTTTCCCTTTCTATGCAGAATGTTTGGTTCATTATTTTCCATTAAAAATAAGTGAGCTGTACAGTCTCTATCAAGGACACTGCTCCTCAGACTGATTTTCTGCATGGCACACTGAGCTGATTTAGAGGGCGAGAGAAACTTTGTTTGGAAAATCAAATGCTTTGGGGTTTTGGCAGTGTGACAAAACTTCTTGATGAGATGGATGCATGTAATGCCCTTCCCCTTGCTGTTCTCCTCAACTCAGGCATCTGTAAGCACTTCTCTTTGCATATCTGGAACTGACATATGGAAGAAGTTAGACTTTAGGTAGAGCCAACTCTGATAATAGACACAAGATGGTTGGTATCAGTCCCCTGTGGAGGAATTTTCAACAGATAAATTTTAATAGGTAACAAGAACATGTGGGATTCACCAGCTTGGATAGTAATTTACCCATCATTAACAATCATTACTTTATCCTCTGCTAGTACAGTTATACTGAGTAACTGAAGAGGATAAATTGCTGTTGAAATACCTGTGCAAAAAAAAAAAAAAAAAAAAAAAACAAAAAAAAA
>VYZS01004425.1:0-16135 GCA_013400695.1 Neodrepanis coruscans | reverse complement strand
CCTTTAAAAAAAAAAAAAAAAAAAAAAGAACACAAAACCAAATATTCCATGTATTTTTCTTCTAGTAATGCATTTATTATTCTGATTTTGCTTGGCTCTGATTTCTGATTATGTACAATCCAAGTGATGAAAGATATAACAGTAATAAGCAACTTGCACACAACAAAAAACAAAGGTGCTCCCATGAGTTTCATGCCTGTCTCTGCTTCCTCTTTGAAGTGGTGAATGAGTTGTGAGTGGTGATTGTTAAGAAAGAAACAGGTGAACAGAGACCAGTACTTATCCCAACTGTGATACACCACCCTGTCTTGACCCCTGTTGAGAGAAAAGATTTACTAATTTCCCAAGGTACCTCCACAGTGCTCACCCTCACCTTCTGCAGCAAAACAACACATAAACAAATCAGCAGAGCTCCATGGCAGTCAGTCCAGCTGCCAAGGAGATGGAGAGTCATAGTTTTAAAAGCTAAAACTAAAATTAAAACAGGAGACTGTAGTCCTGTACTTGACAGGTTAGTGGTACATAGGCCTAATCCTGTTGATTGCAGTAGAATCTCTGTATCTTTCCAGACAGGTATTCTGCTGTATTCAAGCAAAGATGCTTTTTCATTCCCCATTATCCCAGTCTTTCCCAGGACAATCCTGTTCTGCTATACAGGCAGGACCCACCATGCCAAGACAGAGGAGCACGAAAAGCATCAATTTAAAGACACATCATAGCAGTGATTTTGAAAGATGCCTTGAATGCACAGACTCAGCCATCTGCTGTGATATGTATATGAATTGAAGGCTTTCTGCTCTGCCAAAGAGCTCCAAACCTGTGAAGGATTCCTGTGGCAAAGCTTGACAAGTCAAAAAATATTCCCATTCATTTTCCTCTCTCCATAAATTGGCCAAAGACAGCTCTGCAGCTCAGGCCTCACTAGAGCTCCTGGGCAGGGGAATTATTTCTTCCCAGGATCCTGCAAACTCATACTGCTCAGTGCTCTTTCCATTAACAAGGTTGAAACCCCCAATAGCCAGTAAGGATGAAAAACCAGCAGCAGCACATGATTTGGTCTGCAACCCTAGGCTTATGCCATCTCTGTGTGTCTCTGTTCCAGTCCTACTGAAAATTCAATGAGTTTGCACAGAAATGGAGCATCATTGAGGATGTGGAGCTACATCTGAATCATGGCACAGTCTTATTTCTTCCTTCTTTCCTCAGTCATATATGCGGTTATGCCCCAAAATACATGTTTTGGCATGAGAACACAAGCAGCTATCAAAATATCTGCATACTATTTAGTAAAAGATTGAAAAAGAAACTTCTAGGTATCTACAACTGTAATTCACTCCCTGCATTTAAAATTCATCCCAAAGCAGAATTATTATAGCTTTCTTTTTAATGGATTAAAGAAATTGCCATGACGGTCAGTAAAATGCAACCTTGCAGGATGCCCTCTATCCCAGGGCGTTTTCCCTAAAGCTATGAAATAAACAAATACAAGCTCTAGGTTCAGGAGAAAGAAGTATTTTGCAAGTTCAGACCAAGGTCACAGGACAGGGACAGTAGAGGTCACTGCCAAAAGATGCGGATGGCATAAGAAAACAGATGCTATCAGGGTGCTGGTAAGTAGCTGAATTTTATTACAGGGTGTCATTGTCTCATGCAGGTCACAGTTACACAGTACAGCAAACCCAGGAGCTGACAAGACATACATCTCTGGAACTGAATGGTGTTTCCTCACTACAGTGCTGACTATCATACACTTGGCACTCAGGACTCCAGAGCTTTGGAACACACAAACCATCACTCTGGCAAAGCAAGTGTCTCCTGCTCTTCAGGGCTATATGGATGCTATGTCCAGGAGTCCAGCAGTATTTGTAAACACCTTTTTAGTTTTTGTGTTTGCTTCTCTTTTAGGATATTATGAGCAAAACTCAGTTAAATACTTCCCCCTCAATCAGAAAGAAGAATTTAGCAGTGGCATTACCCTGCAACCCTGTGTTAGAAATTGATGCAGTGAGAAGGAGGATGGCAGACTCACCATAGAGCAGCTGGGGAAAGAGAGAGGGAGTTGCAGACAGACAAGTAAGAGGCCTCTTACCATTTGAAAATGTGGTTCTGCTGTACAAGAGGATGTAACGCAGGAACGTGGGTGCTTCGCATTGCCTGCTGTTGGTACCGGGGTGAATTTTCTCACCGTGAAAGCGTGAAGAAGCTCTAGCACTTACAGAGAGCTAAACAGAAGTTTTCCAGGCTTACATACCATTACCACTGGTGAAAGTAATATAACAAACTTAGGTAGCAATTAAAACTCTTTCTTCCCAACTGCCCTTGGCCACACTTGGGACTTCACAGTGACTGTGTTTAGTAGCATATCTACAAACAGACAAGCACTGACATGCTGTGCTTTAAACTTGCTTATCTCACTGATGTCAGCAGCAGATGCTGAAGGACCTTCCCTGCATGGGCATCTGAGAGCACATACCATCAGGCAAATAATCACCTGGAAAGGTGTTTAGAGGAAAGCACTTTTTAAAGCTGTTTTCTTGACTACTAGACTTTTGCTACCTTTTAAAAAAAAAAGTGCTTTTTACCCTGCAGAGGAATCTGAGAGTTACATGAGGATGGGTGCCAGGGCACAGCAAGCGTTCATTTTTTAATACATTGCCAATTTTATTTGTCTTTGGAGGAGGAAGCATGCCTGGCAGACAGCAGAGCAAGAACCACAGTGTGGAAAGAGAACAACATTGAAATTAGGTGGGAGGAGATAGAGAGAAGGGAGAAATATGGATTTTCTGCAGTTTGAAAGTGCTTGGCCCAGAAACTAAAAGCCTGAGAACAAGAAAACACTAATTACTTTTTTAAAGTGCTTATTTCAAAGTATTTGTCATCACAACTCAGCCAACATATTTATTAAAGTGCTATTCTTTTGTTGGAGACTTGGTGTTTAAAATGTTAATTTGAGACTAAAGAATACTCTTAAAGAAACAGACTTGCTAGTGTTTTTGGCTGGACATACTCAGATGATAGCTTTGAAAATTTGGGTTTGTAGGGCATTTTGGTTTTTTTTTCTCTAAAAAGAAAATAAAAAATGCTTACATTTTCATTGCTGAAGCTGTATTTCCTCCGAACACCTTCCAATCCCCCACCTCCCCATTATAAACAAAAAGACCAAGATTTGCAGTCTTGAGAGTTTGGCTTTTCAGTGTCAGGGTTGGAAGGATTTCAAAAGGCTTCCAACTGAAAAAACCCAGTGATGCCCAAAGAGCATATTGACATAAGCTGCAGGTTTTGGCTTTCAGAAGAGTGTCTGCACTCCCTGTCCCTTTGTGAGTCATAGCAACATCAATCCTTTATAAGGAAACAAGGTTTTATGGAATAATCTAACCCTAAAATCAGAAAGAGCAGGAGGTCTGACACATGAAGCCATGTTGTGTGCTGCTTTTGTACCTGTGAGGTGGAAGAATAACACTGGAATAGGCAAAGAGCCCAGAGGCAGAGGCTGCTGCAGTCTGGAAATTCTTTTTGTCTAAAACTTTAATTTCTAATTTGTTATGACCTCTGCTAAATGGCAGTTAGATTTATGCACACCACAGGTCCAAATGCATTTTGCAATTGTAATTTACTTATTTTTCAGTTGACCTACTTCTAGTCAGGCTTGGTATTAAAGAAATCGTTCAAAAGGCTCTACAAGTTCCGTGCTATATGCTAAACACTTACTTGTGTATGCCCCTTGAAAAGCAAGAATTAGAAAGGGAAACTTGATAACTTTTTACTTTAATCTTATTCCTGATGAAGTCAGAGCCAAGCTGCCATGCAGGCAGGCCGTGTGTGGTGGTGCATCCAACACCCTGCACCCAGCCAGCTGCTCCCTCCCTGTTCTCAGGTCTCTCAAGCAGCTGCAGCCACCAGTTGCCTCCTGCTTTTTGACTCCAAACCTTCCCTTTCAGGTGCTTGTAAAGCTGCACAACTAAAAACAATCACTTTGAGATTTTTTTTCCCTAAGCCAGGTGTTTTGCTGAGTTTTTTCAAAAAGATTTTAGTGGAAACATTTATATCAGAAATGAGAAGGAAAACGAAAAAATCCTCATTTTGTTTCAGTGAAAATCTGGCAGTTTATCCAGATGTTGAGCAGTGCTTTGACAGCACAGAGGGGTAGTCTCAGCAGCCTTTGGTGTGTCTGTGAGTATCTGCCACAATTGAAGCATGTCCTGTACCATTGCAGAGAAACTCCCAGTCATACCACTGCAGGACATGGGATGAAATGGGGAGAAACAGGGAGCTAGGAGGAGGAATTAGGGATATAGAATTAAGAAGGAAAGCAGCACAGGAGTATCAGCTGGCATAAGCAGGGTTGAAAAGACCTATCACCACTACAAAACTCCCCAAAGACAGAGCCGGTGTCTGAAACTGGCTGTCTCACAGCTGCCTGTGGCATCCAAGGGAGAAGTGTGGACCCCATCGCTATGGAAGAAATACTGTGAGCCTTCTGCTGTTGCTTATTCCAGTCTTCTGAAGGACAGTGGGAAGAAACAAAATCTATAGAGCATATAAACTGCATTTCAGACTGTGGGGTTGAGACTGTGCCTGAGCAACACCCTGGGAAGGGAAGCGAGAGCTGAAGAGCCTCTGTGGAGCCTGGAGTTGGACAAGAGCCTGCTGGACTCTCCTGTGGAAACTCAGCTCAGCCTCTCCTGAGCCACAGGCTCTCTCTGGCTTCTGCCCGGTGCTGGCAGCTGAACTGCATTGGCTTGGAGCTGGAAAGTGAGGCACAGAGCACGTGCTCACTCCCCCGTCGGACTTTCCATCTGCACTGCCGTGAGCTCTTGGCATTGCCAGCTCCCGTTAGCAGCAGCGTGCTGCGGGCAGAGACAAATTGGGAGCTTTTGAGCAGGGAGGGAGCTTTATTCAACTTTTATTTGAATGATGTTCAAAATCTGCAGGCAAGCAGCCCAGCAGTGAGCAAAAGGAGGAACCTGGCCCTTCGTCATGGCTGTATTCTCCTGCAAGCACAGCAAGGCCCTGCTGCCTCTGTCAGGCTTGGCCTTTCAGATGATGGCAGGTTATTTTGGTATCCTCCTGCACTTTGTCCATGTCCCTCAATTCTTCTGGCATTTACTTGGAGCAAAAAAAAATGAGCTAGAACTGCCAGTGGCATCTGAGGTCACAGTCCGTATGAGGTCCTAGGACTGCTTCTGATGCCCGAGTGTGCTCACAGCACTTCAGTGCTTTTATGCTGACTATGGAAATAATCTCAATAACAGATTTTGGAAGCTCTACCCAGTCAGACTAACACTGAGCAGAGTCTGCTGCCTGCCTGCAAAAGCAGCCCCATGATTTAATTCAGGGGACACCCCAGTTTAAATCTGGAAATGGTTGACCCTAATGCATCCCTATAAATCTATGGGGACTAACGGGATTCATTCCAGAATCCTCAAATTGCTGCTGATGTCATCACAAAACCTCTTGATGATTTTTGAGTGGTTTTGGGAATCCAGAGAGGTCCCAGCTGACAAGAAGCTGGCAAATCTTTTCCTGTATTTCCAATATATATTGTCCCACCATCTTTTCAAAACGATAGGAAGTTCACAATAACACCGTGACCCTGATAATTGCAGGAGGGTTCCTCCCGGCTTTCCTTCTCAGAGATGATAGAGAAATTATCCTCACAGAAAAATCATTACTGTGAGCTCACATAATCCCACTTTTAATCAAATGATAATTTAAGTGTAAATTCCACTTTGTGCATTTAGAAAAACATTGTTATAATATACACTGCTACTAAAACCTCACCCTCAAAAAAGATCATTGTGACAGTTGCCATTTAACAAGAGAGGAAAAAACCCCAACTTGGTACAATTCAGAATTTAGGCAGCTATTTCATCTCCTCCTCCTCCAAAAAAAGAAATTTATATAGTATTAGAATTTCATATAATAATTACAGAGCCTTAAAAGGGAAAGTATGGCAGATAAAGCACACATCTATTTAAACTTGTTTTTTTTCCTATGGAAGATAAACCTATACCATGAATATTCTGATAACAGTCTTCCTTGAGTAATGTGTTTACAAACATTTGCTTTGAAACCATAACTCCTGAGAAGTTTAGGGACCTGATTTGCTTCTTACTGAAAAAGATGTGAAAGTTGGAATATTGACAGGAACATCAAGAGATTTCATTAGCATGAAATTCACATCAAATGCAAGGAGAAAAGCAAAATAAATCCACTCAGAAGTTTCAGAGCTCTCAGTGAAAGTCAAGTCATTCAAACCACGGCTCGCACAGGGCGCGCTGTTAGCTGCAGAGATGATAGGCCACTTCATCAGCTGGTATATCATAGCAGACATGATGAGCTGGCTCATTTTTCTTGCTAAATTATGCATGCATGCATGATGGGAGGGGGGCGGGGGGAAGGGGGCTCAGGATTGAAATCAGAAATCATTCCAGTTCATCATGTGCCAGATCACTGAAACACCTTCAGCAGCTCCCGCTGGCAAGCAACACACAGGCAGTGCAGGCAGGCATTACCTCTACGCAGATATTTCCATTTCACCTGTGAGTGCCCTGCTGGTTGATGGTAGGGAAGGATCAGAATGCAGCATCCGTGTCATCTATAGTGAGCTGGAAAATTAGAAAGTCCTCAGTATTAATCCCGCACTATCACGATCCAGAATTACCTTAATCAGAAATGAGCAAATGCTTTGGGGCCCAGCAGCAGGGGCAGTACGATTGTTGCCTGCACCCAGCTGGGTGCAAGGAGGAGGAGGACTCAATTCTCCTGTCATTTAGCATCTTCACAACAAGCTGTGTGAAGCAAAGGCAAAAAGGAAGGCTGGGCTGGCTCCTCCTCTGCACAGCCATAGTGTTGGGAGTGTTGAGAAAGCTTCAAAGATGTGTACTGGAGGGAAAAAACTAAACAACCCATATATCTTATACATATATACGGTATTGTTCTGACATACAAAAATGCACAAATATTCAAACCCTTGAAACACCCTGACAGACAGGCTTTTGCTCCCTAGTCACCCCTAGCTTCATGCTAAGGGATACGGGGATTTTCATACTGAACTGGATATTCCAGTTCCTCTGAAGATCTGCCCAAAAAAGATTTTGGGGCATTTGCTTATTTTAATTCATATGCAAACCTGTCCCACAATGGGAATTCTTCCTTTTGGAGATGGCTTATCTGGTGGCTAGGTGTTTAGTCTTAAAAGGACTGAGTCCCAGAGGAGTTGTTCCTGAAGGTCTGGGATGGAGTGACGCCCAGCAGACCACCCAGCATGGGCAAGCAGCCCAGGTGCTGCAAGCGGCCTGGGTGCCAGGCCACAGGAGCTATGGAAAGTAATTTTTGTACTTACTATCCTTTTTCCCAGCCCAACATGGTGCTGGCAAATTCAGTTTGCAAGGAGGTTTGCATGGCACAACTAGAGAAAATGCTCACAGTGCTGGATCCACCAGCACTGGCAACCCCAGCTGGCCATGGGCTCGCTTGGCAGCAGTGCCTGGGAAGCCTGCCAGCAGCCCCAGGAGCTCTGCTCTCCCGCTGGGGATCCAGGACAGCAGCTAAGTGCTCTTTATCAGTGCTGGGAAGATACAACAGGATGAGAGCAGAATAACAAAAACTCTGGGACGTGATTTATGGAGAAAAAAAAGTAAACTAGTACTAGTTTCCAATGGCACTTAGGTTGCAGAGGCCAGCCAAGACTTCATTAAAAAAAACCCCCACCAACCTCCTTCACTGAAATGCTCTTTTCTACAAGGACTTTTCTGTGTTGTGTTTAGGCAGTGTTATAACAATAAACAGGCATCCTTGCCTTAAGGGACTGAAGATATTGCCAAAGCAGGCAACATTTTAAACCTACAATAACCTTTCACTAATTGTAGGAGTCAAGCCAGACAGCCCAAACAGGCACAGAGCTGGGAGAGTACTTCAAGGAAGAGTGACACAGCACAGGCTTTTACCCAGGCACTGCTGCCAATTGCCTAACCAAGAAACTTTACATCACCCTAAAGCCCAAGAAACTGCCTTCAAAAAACTCACTGGCTCTTTGAACGCCCATACAGATAATGGCTTGTGAATTGAACCAATATGTGATTTCCCAGCCTCCCCAACAAATGGTGGGGACCAAGAGGAACATGGAGATGCAGCCCCTGGCATGGAGAAAAATGCTTCTGTTCCCAAGGCCCAGGGGATGCTTGGGGTGAATCTGCTTCAGGTGAAGTGAAGGCTGCAGTCTGCACAGCACACATGCTGAACGTGTTAAAGGCTATGCCAGGAAGCAAGAAGGCAAGTGATTGTTTCTTAATCAATGCTCCCCATCCTTGGAGAACCGAGGCTAACAGACAGCTGGGATGTGCTGGGGAAGCCAGTGAGCTTTGCTCTTTAGCTGGTCATTGCTTTTCATTGATGAAGATCAATGGTAGCTCATTGAGCATCAGCCCTATTATGGGGTTACTGGACTAATGGCTCCAGCACAGCCATTGAAGTAGTTTAAGTGGGTCAGAAAGCATGTACCTCCTCCAGAGATCAAAAGTGTCTCAGTAAGGTGATCCAAACAGGGACATTCATGCAGGTGCAGGAACTAGCAGTGATCATCATTTAAGGCCATGTGTCTGGGAGGAAACCTGGGCTCGATTCAAGGACCATGGAGTAGCACTGAGGTGAAACCACAGCACAAAAACCAACCCCCTCCAAGCCTTCACAAGGCCTTCGTGGGGCTGTGAAAAAAGGCCCTTTCACCTGGCTCACATTCTAGAGTGGCTCACGCAGTTTATTTTAAACTGAGTCAATTTTTAGAGTTATTGTTTATGAGCCAAGAGGATTTAATTTGAAATTCTACATTGTTGTTTTTGTTTGGCTTTTTTTTTTAAATAAATTTAGAGCACCCTCCCCCCAGCCAGGTCCACAACACTTTCCCTGGAGATGCTCAATTGAAAGGATCTGGAACTCATCACTGTACCATCTGCCTCTCTCTGAGAGGTGATCAATCATCCTGGAAGTTTAAACACCCACAGTGCCTTAATCTGTTGTAGTGCTCAAATCCACCTATTTTAAACAGCGAAAGGGAGGACTTGCTGTCCCCTCACGGCACAGCAGTCAAGCCCTAGCTTCCATGCCTGCCAAGCTATAAAATACCATTTCCTAATTTTTACAGTTAGTACTAAGACAGGGAACCTTCTTCTTA
This sequence comes from Neodrepanis coruscans, assembly GCA_013400695.1. NCBI lineage: Eukaryota > Metazoa > Chordata > Aves > Passeriformes > Philepittidae > Neodrepanis > Neodrepanis coruscans. Next base: position 6,963 of record VYZS01004425.1, on the reverse strand, counting down.
GGATGGACATGAAGACAGAAACGAAGAGCTATGTGTGACACCAGCTCATACACCACCCTGTCACAGGGGTGAGGGAGCAGTGTGCATCCCAACACAGGAGCCTGAGGAAGGATGAGTTCTCCTCAAACCTGTTTTGCTTCTACCCATGAACAGAAACTTTACCTGGAAGTAGAGAAGAGCAACATTAATCCCTCATCCTACCATGGTTAATGCTGGAGGTGCACAAAGGACTCCTTCTCCATAGAACACTGGTAAATTCAGAAGTCAGGGGTTCTTGATGGCTCTTGACAGGTTCTGATGGCTCCATTCCTTTCTGCCAGGAGTAGGTGCAAGGCCAGACCTACAAGATAGCTTTATCCATCCCAGAGGAACACTGATCAATCCACAGATGAAATACATGGAAACTAAATTTCCTTGGGCTGTCTGCAGGCTTTGGTTTTGCACAATGTGGGTATTTTGGTCCTCATGGAATCACCGCCTGATAACAGGAGTGGCCCTCAATGCAGCTGAGGTTGGCTTTTCACTGCCCCATGTGGCTCAGTGCACAGGTTGGGTGCTGCTAAGGAAGGTGGAAGAGGACACTGTTCTGGTCCCCTTGAGTTCCCACAAGGTACAGCCCTCTGTGGGCAGGAGGCATCACTTAGCCTTCCAGGGATGGGGCTGTACAGAGAAACCAAGGGACCGAGAAGAGCTTGCCAGGGAAGAACAGCCAGTCTTTTAAGTCCTGCTGGCATTACTGTCAACAGCAGCACATTTCTTCTATGGTTTGTACTTGGGATGCACCGGTGCAAGTCATGAGTGCAGGCACTGTTATATGAAATACTGGGTGGGAAAATGGTACAAAACATTTACTATAATTCCTGTTCCTAGCGGATGAGCAGGCAGACTATGAAAAGAGTTCAACTGAATTATAACAACCTGAAATGAGACATGCTGTCATCATTGGCTTAGGACAAGTTTTGATCAAAAAAAATCACTGTTTGTCCAGAATAGCAATAAATTGTTTATTTTCTTAGACAAGAGCACCAGGTAGTCCACAAGCTCGTGATTCATTCTTCACCATGAAGATCTCCACCCCAAGTTTGTCTAACAGACAGCTATTTACTGACCTGCTAAACCTTTTCCTTAGTTTACCTGGAGACACCAGTCAGCTTCATTGGGCTGATCATCATCTACAAGAAGAAACACATGGAGCTGCTAAGGGTTCTGCTCATCACTTCACCCTTTTTGTTCCTGGATGTGGCTCTCCTGTGTTGGAAATGAGCTGGAGCTATGCAGGTTGCAGTTCTAGAAACAGATGGAAGTTCAAAAAAGTACACATATACTACTCCCAAAATTGTCTCTATTGGATCTCAATAGAAGTAATGGAAGTAATTTATGGTACTGTTTGGTGTGCATATGCGCTAAGAGTTTAAGGACTCCCTAGAGGGGTGAAGAATAATTTACATTGAATAATCAGCCTTCCCTGATTCTGTGAAGCTTTGTTATGACAGGGGGCAAAAGAAGAGAATGGTGTGGCCAGGGGAAGAGATAGAATAACGTGGCAATATTTGAGGACTTTCTAGAGTTAGTGGATTTAGGGAAAATTTAGGCATTGATGTTTTGTACTAAGACATCCTAAGTTTTCAGTGTAGGTGTCCAGGAGGCACCTATATGTTCTACAATTGTCAAAGGGACACCAAGCCATATATTATCACTTCAAAGAGGCCACAGTAGGCACCACAGGATACATGAAAACAGAACAAATCTGACAGATGTCCTCTGTTTATAGATTAAAAGAGAAATTTTCTTGACAAGGTCTATGGTCAAGCCCATTTTGCTCTGTTGCTGTATGTTGACTACAGGGCAACTGAGGCATGAAATGCGATGTCCATCCCAAACCTTTTCTGTCTTGATCCATTTGTCTTCTCAGTCCTGGTCATCTGACAGATCTGACCATAACAGAAAGGAATCCAAGGCTGCATATGGATCCTCCTTCAGAGCTACTTTACCAGCCAGAGCATTGCTGGGTGAAAAAATACTTTTGGAAACATCTGTGTGATAACTCAGTGTCACTGGGAGACAAAGTGCCACCAGCCAGCAAGTTCCACTCTACTTGGTTTGGAATGAGAAGGAAAGTCCACAAGACTCTCTGCTGCCTCTCTGAACTTCATGCACAGGCCTGCAGATCTTGTTTTGTAGATGGTTTTTATGAAGAAAAGGGCTTTCTTGAGCTAACAAAGCCACAAGAGGATCAGCCAAGACTGACAATTAAGAACTATGGCAAATCATAAATCAGATAAAAAAAATATAGTTAAATCACATGTTTTGGGGAAGAGCACAAAGGGCCAAAATTTAATTTTCTTTAAGTCAGCACATAAAATTATTGGCTAATGTCTGAAACACAGTGATGCCCACTGAGATTTCTCTGGAGAAGAGAGGGAGAGAAATGTATTCAAGACATAACACATGTACTGTGAGCTAAGTTGTTTTAATTCTCTCCTTCCCCATCTCCAGGTTTCACTCCGGTGTCACTCACAATGCTGGATTTTTGCTGATGCCTACATCTGACACACTTTCAAAGCCCAGAAGTGAACAGCATTCAAAACACAGTGAGAGCCACTTGAAAACAGCTTTCCAATATTTATACAAACAACCACGGGGCTTTGAAAACATCTCAAAGCCCCTGTGTCCCACAGAGGCTGTCCATCATAGGCATGAGCTTTGCGTTTGGCCTGCAGCACAGGAAAAGCCTGAACTGGTGAAACAGAGGTTAGTCAGATTTGGCTAAACATCTGGTCATCATCAGTGTGGAGAGCAGCACTCCAAGATGGGCGGTTATGATACTGACCCTGAAAAACTGCCATTTCTTACAAAATGGACAATGTACAAGCTTGTTGTATACAAGGCTGTTTATTGGGTTCTGTTATTGTTTCCATCAGTTTCCTTTCCCAACACCCATCTTGCAGAAGAAGCACTAATGGCATCCAGCAGACACCTCCCCAGACACCTACCACGTACTTGACTCTGTCAGCAGCAGTAGCACTGTGATCTGCCTCAGGGCTGGGAACCCTCCTTCTGCTGATCCTGGTCAGTCCAGACTATTTGCAGCACTTTCAGATCAGCTCTGTGGGATTAAGAAGAACACCCAGTTCCGGTCACAGTGTTAATGCTTACTGAGTTTGCAATTAAAAAGAAAACATAGGCCAGCAATTTTGCATTTGACCCTGCCAGCAGGGACTCCCTAACACCCCCTGAAACCCAGCTACTATCGTCAGAGGTGCCTTCTTTGAGTCAGCCAAGCTGGAAAAATGTTGGCCAGAAATGTGTGAATTAGTCAGTAACTCTGTGAGTAACAGGAAGGGAGGTCTCAGCCCAGATGACTGCTGCCTCGTCACACAGGCTGCAGGGCTCCACAAAAAATGTTCAGAGCATTATTCATCCTGCCATTCACCAGAGGTGTGTACTTTCCCTGAAGGCTCAGGGGAATGGTGTCCATCTCTGCTCTGTGTGCAGTCCCCACACGGGGGACCCTTCAAATACTGCCATGAGACAAATGGGTAATAGGAACTATACTGATGCTATGTCACCACACATTCCCAACGCATGCAGGAAGAGGAAATTTCTCTTATTTGGAGAGACAGATGAGATTATTTGATGCAGCTGCATGGGATAACATCCCCAAAACCTGGCTGTTCTCAATAAGAGAGCAATCCCACCAGTGCATATGTGCCTTTTCATGGTCTCCAAGCAAGCTCAGCCCATGTCAATATTTTTCCAGAGCAGAGAGCTCCACATGACACAGGCCTTGGATTCCTCAACTGCAGAGACATCTGTAGATAACAGCAGAGCCCTCCATTAGACCTCTTTTGGGGAACTTCATGGTGCAGGTCTCACTACCCCACACAGACCAGAAGAGCTGACTGTTCCCAGACCTCATGGAGGCAAGGCATAGACTTACCCATCTGTGTCTCTGGAGAGCCTTGTGATGCACACCAGGGTCCTTCATGCACTTTGCACTGAGCTTGAAGGGATTCAGAGCAGAAATACTTAAGCATGCACTTTCCTGAATGAAGGCCACAGCTCCAGATTGTTTCTCTGTGTTCAGTCAATTAGCTTAATAAATCAAAATAAGCTCTCAGAATAGTCTTTTTCAAAAAGGACTAAAAACATCAGGGTTTTTGTCAGAAATAGTAGGCCCAGATACAGAGTTTGACCCCTCTTTGGTGAACACACAGAAAACAATTACACAGTCAAGGAAAACTATATACTAAAGATGATTCTGACCATGTTTATGTGTTCCTGAGGTCTTTTCCTCAGGTGAATAAGAAGCAAATTAATATGCAGGTGTTATAAAGTTGGCATATGCATCAGTTTGTAGAGGGGGGTTTTATGCTTCTGACTAAACGCTTTGTAAATTGCTTTGTTTAAAAGAGAACAAGACAGAGAATAGGAACATTTCCACAGCACAGTGCAAGGCCCACCATTGTCTGTAGGTTAGATTCAATGCACAAATACAATAAAAGTGAAGTCATGCTGACAACTCAGTATTTTATTCAACAGTGTTCTCAGAATAATTCAGTAGGGATGACAAAATACCAAGTTTATGCCTATTCATCGCTAGACACTAAAATTTCACCATTCAACCATCACAAAGCAATATCATCAGCAACTCACAGCCCCATTAAATGAAGAAATCCACAAACACACAGCAGAAGACCCAGTTCTTGCCAAGAGAAGTCAGTGACAAAAGCACACTGGAGCTCGGCTGTTCTAGGTAATAAAATCACCTGTAGCAAACACCCATTAAACCAGACTTCTCCACTCAAGCTTCTCTTGCCGTTGCCTTTGCCCTAAGTTGCTGCATATCCCAGAACTCCAATTTGAAGATAATGACCATGAATAACCATCACTCTCTCTGTGTTAAGAGAAACAGTATTTGTTTACTTTCTACAAACCATTTGACCAGTGAAGGTTTAAAAGGTACAATGATGTCTCATTTAACATTTCCATCACTCTCCTTCAGCTGTTTGCCTGCATGGATGGCCTGTTCCAGCCTGGCTGCCTGAGCACAATCCCTGCAGAGCACTGCGCTACAGGCAGCTCTCCCAGGGAGCTCCTCCTGGAAAGTTCCTCCACCCAGCCAGGAGGAACCACTGGCTCCTGCTGATAGCAGAGGCTTTCTGAAAGGTGATGGGCTAAATTCGGTTGTTGTTGCTGAGATTGTGCTAAGATCTAAGATCTTATCACTCTGGGAAACGCTCAAGGAAGAGGCTTAACAACCGTGGACGCAAGAAACATAGTAGAATACTACAGCTATAACTACACCATTAGGAAAAGCCCAGCAATGCCTTGTCTATCCATATATACAGATCCTGCAGTGATGTCCTTTGCACCTAAATTCTGTAGAGGGGGGATGGCCTGCCTACCAGTTATAGACTAGCAAAGGACATAGGCAAGAGAGATGGAGTGGCTTTAGGCTACCACTGAAAACTCCTAATGTGGGTAATTATTTATACAACCAACAATCTCCTGAAAACAACACTCTGGACCCACTTTTCTTTTAGTACTCTGATGACACAGGCTAAGTCACTTGGAAATGGTGTGAGTTACTCCCATGTTTTAACTGGAACACTATGATAACTTTTGAGTTCTTGGCTTCTATTACTCAGTCAGGAGCACTTCTTACAGCACTAGGCCACCTTCCAGGCATAACATCTACCAAAGGCACTGAGTATGTCCTAGTTTTTCTCAGAAAACAGCCCAGAGCAAAGTGACTACAATACAGAAAGTGCAGAAGAGAACCAGCAGTGAGGAGGTCAAATACTAATTAAAACCAAACTGGAAAAAGAGCAAACCAAAACTGCCTAATCTATGACCCCAGGAGAAAATTATTGCAAGCAACAAACAAAATCAGTTACAGTCATGCTTTGTAGAACCAGCAGTACAAAACTCTATAGGGCAACATGGGAGCAGGGGCAGCCTCAATATTCTCAATACGCAGCGCTGCTGGACAAGCATCTGTTTTCTGTCACCAACATGTAGGAGTCTGGGAAAAAGCATTCCCAACCCGCACACTGAGGAGAGCACCCACGTGAGGAGGTGGGGCTTCCTCAGCACCAGGGCACCTGAAGGATTAGACAAACCTGCTGCGGTTGTGAGACTTCTAAAGGGCAACATCAAAAAGACATTGGATGACTGACCTAAATCCACAGAAGATGAGGACAGCTAAGATATCTTAAGATCTACCTGCCTAGAATCCAAGTCACTGAGCAGTACACAACCGGAACAGACACTTCTTGATTAGGATAAGTGTGGAAAATAAATGCTGCTAGAACTTAATTTCCAAGAACAATCAACACTCCTGACAAAGTAGGACCACCCTCTCCCCAGAATCTTCCAGCAGCCTGTAGTAATAAGCACCTCCAAAGATAGGGGAAAGAAAAGACAGTATTTGTGCGATTAACACATGTAAATACATATGAAACATGGAGATAAAAACATTAATTATTTTTTATCTCACTATTCACATCCCTCTGAGAATGTTGTCTGTGAATGCCCAGATTCACCAAGAAGTGTCTTTACTGTAATCTAGCTGGCCTCTCAACTCCTACTTTAGATGGAAGATAGATGCGCTGAATAACTCATCATTGCTCCAAGCAAGAACAACTTCTTCGCTGTCATCCAAAAACCCCTTCTCCACCTACGTACGCTAAGATTTCCTTCCCTTCCACCCACCACTGACCAGCCTTTACAAAAACATTCTCAGCCCCCGGCAGCCCCTATTAAAGGCAACATCATTGTCTCAACACATCTCAGAGAAACAGGAACCATAAAACCTGAAATAGGGAGTGATGGTACAGCATAAGAAAACAGAGAAACCAGACTGAGTACCTGAGATCACTGCAGTTTGTATGTATGCCATGGGTCTGCATTTATCCCCTTCCTAATTTTCTCATCCTCCTTTCTAAACAATAATGTTTG
>VYZS01004422.1:17165-28101 GCA_013400695.1 Neodrepanis coruscans | reverse complement strand
CAAGTACAAGGTGCTGCACCTGGGTCAGGGCAATCTGACAGAAATATAAACTGGGGGAAGAACTCTTTGAGAGCAGCCTTGTGGAGAAATACTTAGGGGTTCTCATGGATGAAAAGCTGGACATGAGCTGACAGTGTGTCTAGAAAGACAATTGAATCCTGGTCTGCATCAGAAGCAGCATGGCCATCAGGTTGAGGTGATTCTCCCTCTCTACTCTGCCCTTGTGAGACTCCACCTGGAGAACTGTGTCCTGATTTGGTGTCCTCAGTACAAGAAAGATATAGGCCTGTTGGAGTGGGTCTAGAGAAGGCCAAAAAGATGATCTAAGGGCTGAAGGACCTCTCCTATGCAGACAGGCTGATAGAGGTGGAGTTGTTCAGTCCGGAGAAGAGAAGTCTCCAGGGTGACCTTAGAGCAGCCTTCCAGTACCTAAATTTCACCTACAGGAGAGACAGGGACAGACTACAGGGACAGACTTTTTGGCAGGGCTTGCTGCANTGATGCAGACATTATGCTGTCTGCAATTACATCTAGAAATGCCATTATGGAAGACAGAGTATGGGGAAAGGTTTTCCCCATCTTAGCAGTGCACTCGGATCAGGATTAATACATCATGTATTGAACTAGACTCTTGAGTGACAAATTCATTAGATTTTTTTTTCCCAAGTCTCAACCTCGTTCAGTCCACAGAATGGTTCAGGATTTGGGCATGATGCTGTTATTAAGCGAGGAGGTTATTATCATGTTTGCTGCCAAAGATGAAAAGAGTGTATCAAAGAACCAAAGTTGGACATTACCGGGGTGCCTGATGAAGGAAGAGTGGTCTCCTCAAAATGCTGTGCTGCTCTGACAGTCTCACATAATTCCTGCTTAAAGTCCACAGGAAATGTATTTGTCAACCTCTAAAAATTATGCAGCTATGCACGTGTGAACTGAAATTCTCAGAGGAACCTAGTTTGGCTAGATCTCAGCTGGTTTTGAAGAGGAAAAAAAGGAAGGCACTTCCCACTGCTAAACTTAAAGCTATTTATCCAAATGGGAGATACAGTAGAAGTGAAATGATTGACTTGCACGCTTTCTGCACTTTTCTCAAAAAGTGCATTTTATTGATACTTTCTTCCTAAAATGCCCAGCTCAGGAAGGCATCGACATGACAGATAAAAACTGTGGGCAGATGAAAACCATCCAGTTATAAGAAGTGGGAAGTATTAAACTGTCATAACAAGAATTAGTGTTCACAGCCCAGCCTGATATCACAATTCCAAAGTGGTGTTCCTACTTCTTGGTGGCTGGAGTGTGTCATAGTTGCAGTTCATTTCTGCCATCATAAAACACTGTGGCAAAGGGCTTCTTAAAAATTATGACTGAACCACATATAGCCTCCTCATGGTAGTAGTTTAAAGCAATTCCATGTACAATATAGAACAAAATATTACAAGCTTCTCTGGAGACTAACACTTTATCCTTTTTTGACAGAAAAATATAAAGTTCTATCACTTAAATGATAGTATTGTAAGTGCTGCTCCCTATTAGACTGTCAGCATGATTTCCCATTGCAAAACATCTATTGCATAATATCCATTCAGACTGGTCCAAATAGTTGATTTGCAAACAAAATTGCCTATCTTACAATGCATTGTTTTCTTTTATCAGAGTTCTTTTCATTTAAAAAAACCAAAACAGCACACGTAAATTGTTGTATACATTGGCTGATTTTTTTTGTTAAAAATGCCTTTCTGCAAGGTAAGGGATGGATTGCAAAGGTAGGTTCTGCATAGCTCCTCTGTGTCCTGCTGGAAGTACAGCAACAGCAGGCAGCTCCTCTACATGTACTAGGGCACAGCAGAGGTGGGTCTGTCCTGCTGCAAAAGATCCACTTCTGCTCTTCTCCACCGCAGGGCCACTCCATGGCCCATGGGCTGTCTGCTGGCAGCCTTTCCCTGTTGCTTAAAGGGCTGTTAATTGGTGCTGGAAGGAAAGGAAAGCAGTCAGGTGAATGGCTTGCTGCCTCAGGTGGGAGCTGGGGGCATGGAGAGGGGCTGTGTCTGGGACAGGATCAAAGCAGAGAGTGAATCCCCTATGCCTGTTTGTATTGAAGGAGGGCTGGAGGGAGTTGAGGAAGAGCTCTGCCTGCCTGCACACAAGTCAAGTCTTCTGAGTCTGAGGACTCATTTGAGGCTTTTGTCTTTTGTTGGTTTTGTTTGTTTTAAAATTGTTTTAAAGTTTTTTATATTTTTTTTCATTCCCTGTGTGAATATTTCAAGAGACAGATAATCTCCAATTCTCTATAGGAGTCTTCCTAATCAGACTCTAAGATGTGTTTTTACTGTTGCACGTAGGAAAAGGGAACATTGCTATTGCTCCAGTAGATATTCTGAGATTCTAGTTACTTCATACTCTTTCCAAAATTTCTGTTTCTGGGGACTTTTTCCATCTGAGCTTCACATGTAGTACTTGATCTGCCTTTCTGGATATGATTGTGAACAACTTAATTTCAAAACCAAGTCTATATCCTGGTACAATATTGAACTAAGAAGAATGTCAGTGCCACATAGATTTAGCTCTTACGAACTGTGAAGTGCACAACAGATTCAGCAGTACCTAACTAAATTCAAATATTCCAGGAAAAGATGTCATTGCTTAATTGCTGGAGCTGCATGACCTCATGTGATAATAAAATGATGGTAGAGGGCGGGAGGGGAAGAAAAGGTGAATGACTGCATTTCTTTACCTCTCTGCTGTAGCTTTTTCAAATCATTTCAAACTGCAGATTTCACACAGGCCAACACATACATTGGAAGCAGAAAATGTCTCAGTGGAATTTTTTTCAAAATTACATTCCTCCAGTCAGCTTCCATTAATGCTTTAACAGCATAAGTTTATACCTACAGCATAGTGTTTTTTACAGACTTTGGAAAGCTTTGTGCTGTGTGAATGTTATGCCTCACTGTTCCACATGGTCTGAAGTCACAATATATGAGGTAAACAGCAAATGATCTTTGTTTGGACTATTATTTAATTTTTGAGCAAAACATAATGACAACTAAAACTAGTACTGAATAGTGGTTGCAGCTGGCTGACTAACATTTAGCAGAGGAAAATATACGTGATTTTAAACTTCATTGAATTTCTTGGAGTCTGAAATCAAAGGGGTGAATGTGAGGGCAAAGAGAAGAAATATTTTATTAGAGTTAATGCCACCAACTCAGCATGCATCAGAGCTGATTGAAAACCTCAGCACAGTAACATTCTGAAGCAAACTCAAGACTGATTTGCCCTCAGAAGATCAAACCCTATGAAAAACTTAAAAAGCATCTCTGGGTTCATCTGTGTTATGCCACCTGAACTTGGCATGATTTGGCAGTCTGCCGCTTATGATCAGGGGGATTGGTAGAAACCTTATTGCATGGCTATAGATGGGTTAATCAAAAGGTTAAGCTGCTGAATGGCCATGTAGGAATGTAAAAGTTTCAGATACACTTTCAAAGTCTAGATAGCTTCAGGTGGATGAATTATGCTGGAAACTTTCATCTTACTAATCAGCATTGGAGCATTAAATGAGATATGGTCCCTGAAAATTGTCTGTGAGTATGATAAGGACCAGCCCTAGTGCAGACACATCAGGTACATTTTTAGCGGAGATGTCCTCCCAGACATCCCAGTAACAATATTGCTAGTTCTGGTATTCAAAAGTTAGAATTGCGGCTGAAATTATTAATTTATGGGTGATTTTTTTCATCCCATTTTTGTTTTTAAGGCAAAGGTTGCTCATTGGTTATGTCTTTCAACTTTGCTGCCAGTTTTCAGATGAGACAATGTCCTGGAAAACTTGACTGAGAGGAAATCAAACTCTTGCAGATTGCCAGTAAACGGATTGTTATAATGATATATAATGCAGAGCCTGGATGCAAAAGTAGAACCATGTAATTTCTGCAGAAATTTATTTCAATGCTGCTACCAAGTAACTATAGAAATACAATTATCATCTTAGAAAAAAAAAAGTCAATGTACAAATCTGTTTGCCACTGCTTGCTTTTTTGCATTTAAGAAATTATTCATCTCCTTAGATGTAATAGTTAATAGATCATGGAAAGTCTTAAAGACATATTTAATTTCTTTGAGATTTAAAAAAATACAATAGGAATCAGAGCTATCAGATTTCTGTTCTAAATGCTGTCATTTCAGTTATATTGTTGTAAACCATTAAAATGAAAGAAATAGTAGAAAAAGCAGAATACTGTTATTAAGATAATTCTATAATGCTTTTCTCTCTACAATACAACAGTAATAGCTCTTCTGAAACACTAGGTAGTCCCATCAGCTGTCACTGGAATAATCTGTTTCAGATGTATGTTAGCAGAACAGAGCACAACTGCTAAATCTAGAGATTAGTCTTAGTCATAATAGGAAGAGCTTTTGGGGAAAGCTGAGAAGGAAATGTAAAAAAGAGCTTTATGGGCAGTATTCATTTCCTTGCAGAGGTCTGATTCCAGTTCAGAGAATAAACCCTGAAAACATCCCTTCTTTCTCTCCTCAGCGGTAGGATGGTGAATCTCTCGAGAAGACCATGCAGTCATCCTCTGGCAGGGGCTGAATAGTATTTTAAGCAGCTGACTATCACATTCTCATGTAGCATTACACTTTTCATGATCATCAAACATTTATTTCCAGTGATGCATTTAAACCTGTGTTCAGCAGTGCTGAGATGTGGCTTTGCTGAGAAATACATGGGGAAATTCATACGTCCTCTGCCAGAATGATTTCGAGAATATTGTATATGGTTTTGTGATGTTTATTTTTTTTTTAATTTGTAAATTATATTGACTATTTTTATGTGTGAAGAAAAATCTCCTGTTTTCAGTACTTATGTATTCCTGAGGTATGTTCCCTAAGCCATACAGATAAATTGTAGTGAAACTGGTTTTAATGAACAGAAATATCTGTATTATGTATTTGTGGTATACATTATGAAAGTCAATTTAACCACTTGAAGATGTAAGGCAATGTGAATGGCGTAACACCATATTTTGACTTCAGCCAGACTAGTTTATTTAGGGAGGTCAAAGAAATCTAATTCACTGAGACAAAGTTTCAGTCAGAAATGTTGTACATATCCAATTCCATGTTATTTTGTGTAAATATAATTTGTTTAATGTACTGTAAGAAAGACCTAGGGGTAAAGTCAAGCGTATAGGAAACTGTTGTGTCCTCTTAGAGACCACATGCTAAATAAAGTTCCTTCCTGTGCACCTGGTTAGACTCATATTAGGTGAATTTGTTATGCTTCCTCTGCAGTCTAGCCTTTTTTGTGGTGCATATATTCTGCATATTTTTCCATTAAGTGAAATCTGATGATTTCATAAAAATGTTACTATGTTGCAGCTTAATTAGAGCTTTTAGAGACTTCAAAGATATAATTCTCCTTGCAAAGTATATGTCTGTAAGGTGGATATCTATATCCCTTCTCTAAACTTCTAGGTACTATCACCAAAGATAAATAAATACTGGTGTGTAGTGAAGGCATCCAAAATCATGTGTTTCAGTTACTTGTAAAGTAAGTCTATGGTGATGAACACAGTACAGACACCTGTCCTACCGACATCATCCCATTTAGTGAGTCAAATTGTGTGTGTAGACCCTTTCCCAGGTTCAGAGAATTCCTTCTCCCAACCACATAACAGGTCTTTGAACCTTTTTGAATCCATGAGCTGATCAGTTCTGCTGACCAAGATCCATCTGTATGTCTGGAGAAGCACATTCTTTCACCATTTGTCTGAAGGTGTGCTGTGAGGGAGTAGCATTCTGCTGCTTTGCAGAAAAGAGGCCATCCATCCTGAGATTTCCAAGCTGCCTACCAATAATTTTGTTGCTGAACAGCTTATAATTACAAAAACTGCCTTCATTTTGCAACATAGTGCTTGCTGTTGTGTAGCTTCTTCTTTGTGATACTTGAGTCTCCACAGGAAAGTGTTCACAAGAGACTGATTTTGTGCAGTAATTGACCTTGATAAGGGGCTAGGAGAAGTAAGGGTGACTGTACTTCAAAGGCTGTCAATCAGAGATTTAACATATACTCATTTTGTGTTGCTGTTGACATCTTTAATTCACCCAGCTTAAAGGTGAAACATTTCTATTTAGTGCTTATTTGCTGATATTAGTGTCTAACCCAGACACTTATGGGTCTGAAACATTAAATTGCTGAAATTCTAGAAAGTTTAAAACTCCAATATTAGTTAGCTTATCGGGTTCCATGTTCCCAGGGCCGAACTTCACTCATGCACAATATTACCTCATTCATAAACTTTAACTGTATACCCAGCAGCTCTCCAACAGATTTTGAAACATATTGCTATCGTTGGAATGATTTCAATATTATCTTTTCTCAGAGATTATCTGCTGTTAATCAATTTCTGAAGTCAACAAGGCACAAGACTTTCCCACAGCAGCAAACACATATCTCCTTTAGCCATTTAGTCTTTTTCCTGTATGTATTTCTGTTCTAACTGATCTAAGGTTAATGCCTAATGAATTTTCTCATGTTTTTCCTATGAACAGTTACAAGAAGATACGTGAGATTTTATCTACATACTTCTTAGAGGGACTATATATGTAAAATTTAAGTTTAAAGAAATTAGTTGCTTTTTTCGTATGATGCTTTTTACGTTTGAGAACATAGAATTAGTACTAAAAGTTCAAAATGTTTATGTTGTCTAGTCTTTTTTTTATGCTATTTAAGTCACAACTACATGTAGAGGAATAAAAATTTTGCAGACTTAGAGGAAAATTTCCAAAATCTATATGTACATTTAGGGAAGTAATTTCAAATACCTACATGAGAAATAATTTGCTATGTGAAATTTCCCAGCTCTTCAGAAGTTCTAAAAGAGAAAATAAACTGCTAGGTACTTTACACCTGTGGGTAGGAACCTAAAATAATTATAGGGATACACAGAAATTAAATATTAACTTCTTTTAGTTCCCTTGGTGATCTTGATTCATATTAAATTCCTTTGTTTTAAGACCTTGAAAGTTTCAGATCCACACATTTCTTTTGCAATAGGAGGGAAAATCCACAAGATGTTCTGAGGGACTTTGAGAAGAAAGTCCACATTTAGGTAGGAATTCAATATCTGGTGCTGATTTACCAAACATGTCATGAGCAGTTAGAGATTCTGAGAGAAACCAGTTGATACTGACTTACCATGTTCATCCAGTAGTATGTTGTCAGGTTTGATGTCCCTGAAAAAGACAAAGAAAACCTTACACAAAGGAAACCTGCAATTTTAAAGATTTTCCCACCTGTTATGAGGCCTAAGTCACTTAAATCATCACAAAACCAATGAAAACCTTATCATACATAAAGGCAAAATATTTTTATCTACATCTTTTTATATTTCTGAGAAAACATGTGTAGTAAATAATCTCTTTAATTTTCCATACTCTGCTTTTGTTTTCATATGATTGGCATTGACATGGGTTTGGTTTTCAAGATTATGTGCTTTATTCTTTATAGCAATGGGAACAATGAGATGGAAGATTTGTATCTAGGAGGTGCCTGATTTCTTCGAGGACTCCACATTTGACAGAAAACACTTAATTGGAAACAGTGATGCTTTACCCTGTCTGCCAGATCCCACTAATCTGCCATGCTCACATGCCTGGTCACTCACCTATTGCAGAGTCCTGTGAGCTCTCTTGTGCTAACAGAGTATGTCTAGCAGCTCTCATTTTAGCCCCCAAGTCCCCACTTGGCTGCCTGTATCAGCAGGTACCATGCTAGGAACAGGAGTGGGGATAAGGAAAGATAAAGATTACAATGGGCCAAAGCATCAGCTCAACAATGTCATTCTTGGCACAAGAGAACAACATTGCCCTGGGGAGCTGCACTGTTAGGATCATTTTCCATTGACCAAAGTTCATGCTGCTGTCAGGAGAGATAAAGAATTTTCCCCTCCATGTCAGGTGTTCCCACACTCTTTGTCCAGCATTACTGCCATTAGTGTGAACCTGTTCTGGGAAAAATTCATATCTTTGCTGGATTGGCTCACCATGGGGATTGGTGAGTGTGATGTAACAGTGTTGTGTGGCACTGCCTTGCCCCTGGCAGCTTGTGTTCTTGGTGTGGCATTGACAGAGTGGCAGAGACGTCAGTCCACCTTGAGCAAATCTTTTTTCCCTTGGGCTAAATTATCCACTTACCTCAAAAAGAACCATAAAATGTCAAAATAAAACTGTTATGTAAGTCTGCAAATCTAATTCCAAACACTTCCACCTGTGTAATTTCTTTTAGCCAAGGGATGACTTGATGGTTTGATTATTGCTTTTCTTTTTTATTATTTTTATTATTCGTTTTGTTGGGTTTTTTTAAACTTAAATTACAGAAGGACTTCTCAAGTAAATATCATACAGGAAGAATATAGCAATATCAGTTATAATATGTATATTTCTTGCATAATATAGCTGAGTCATCGCCCAAACTCCACATTTTTATTGATGGATGCTTACACCTTCCTTAGCCTTCTGAATTCCACACTTTGTATCCTTTCTTCAGAGTCATATGAAATTGAGAAGTATTGCTAAGATGGTGTTTATAATTTGTGTAGCGGCAGCTGGGAAAATATAGGATAAATAAGCAATTAGTTTGAATAATTCTCTGCACATTTGCGAATAATGTAGGATGCACATGTGTCCATGTAAGGAAAAGGATTTCACAATGAATTACCATCTGGAATGGAAATTTAAAATTATATCAGTATTTCAGTGTGAAACACTGTATTCCATCTGCACAACTTTTAGACTACCTATAACCATCTGATTCAGCAGCAGTTCTAATTATATGTGTAATATAAGGTAACATCTGTCCTAGAGCCTATTTCACCCCAAACCTTCCAAACTCTGACCTGTGTCTTTCCTGTCCCCTGATATCATTTATCATATCAAAACATTACTTCCCCTGATTTCATATGGGTGAAGTTGTGAGTTAAAAGCAAACTGTAGGAATAAATATCTTTGTTTATATTATAAAACTACTATTTGGTTGAATTATCATAGCAAATTCTATACATTTTTATATACAATACTCTATCTAATCTCTCAATTGATAGAGTTTTTGGAAAAGATACTGTTCAGATGATATCAGATATATTTGCTTGTGACAAAATAATCTCTGGTTTTTGATAATTGTTTTCTGATAAGAGTTGGAATTATGACTTCATATTGAATAATCTTTGTGACTGATCCATGACTTGAAAATATAGCAATGACATTCAATGGAAGTAAGCACATCATAACTTTGACAATTGAATTAAATGTTTTAAACTTTGTCTTCACAAATTTTAACAAGCACAAATTGACTGCACTTCTCACGTGGGTAAAAAGATTGGGGGTCATACTCAAGTATATTAGGGACTTTCTGTGGCTGCCTAAAATCAGTGGTACATTCTACATAATTTCAAACTGTTTTTCCCAGTTTAAGAAATTTAAGAATCAGAATTATGCAATCATTAGTACTTCACTGAGAAAAAAACTCACTTTTATTAAAAGAGAAATTCAGCTTTATGAGCTACTGCCATGTATATAACAATACAGCACCCAAGGATTGCGCATTACAAGACTGTGCATTTCTATCCCTTTTTTAAGAAGATGAGTTCAAACAATTTCAATATCTGTTATAGTATTGCATCATTAAAGAGACCATACATTTTTATAGCCACCAGAAAAGACATTGACAAATCCACTTGACAACTGTATGTATCATCAAATATATTCTTCATGCAGTTTGCCTCTCCCATGTTCAGAAATTTGAGTGGTAAAATTAGATCTGTGCTTATCTTTCTGTGACTAATTCAGGCAGTGGCTGATAGTTGATACAGATGTGCACAGACCATGAAGCCTTTCCTACCTAAGAGATGTTCCCTACCATGGGTTCTGTTGGCTTTGCTCATTTTGCTCAGAGGCAGGACTGAAGCTGGGGAAGATACCATAGGCTTTATCACCTTGTACACAGCATCCCCTCAGTACCTGGGGCAACCTGATAGACTCATAACCACGCCTCAGATCCCAATATAGGCTATTTTAAACTGCTTTTACAGCAAATAAAAGTCATGGGCTAACTTGAGAATGTAAACAAGTTTCTTAAGATGCTGCTGTTTGGGGATCACACGTCTGGAGATGTGTGTGATGCATAACTTCACATGGCAGGTAAGAAAGAAAAGCTTAGGGCCGTCATGAAGACTGTACATTCCAGCAGCACTGTTGTGTGCTTGTCACCAGTTTACAGCATATACTAAAAGCTCTGCTCTCCAGAGGTAGTTTGTTGAGAGCTCCAAAAACTGCAGAGAAACAAGGACACTGCTCTGGCCTTGCCCTGACTACTGCCAGCTGGGTACAGGGCAGGCAGGGTCCAACATGGTTGTGGTGGTTTTACTACAAATTCAGCGATTTTGGACCAGAGACTCTGAGAGAAGTCACAAACACACCTCAAAATGAAGAAAATACAGAAATATCACAGTTTATTTTGTGCAAACACAAAAACCCGACAAATAAAGTGCAAAACAGACAAAACAAATTAAATTTTCCAGGGCTCGCTTTTGAGGTGAGTACGCTCTGGAGATAGTGCTTGTCTCTCTCTCTGGGCCCCCCTGGGAGACTCCGGGGTAATTAGAAGGGAGCACGTGGTCTGAAGATCCCCTTAGCCGCGAGCCTCTGCCCGGTTTTGACTGAAGGAACAACTCAAGAAATTATAAAAACCGCGCACAACCCCCTCCCTCCCTTAGCCCAAGGAGGGATTTAGTGCTGAAAAAGGAAAAGATGTGGTCTACGGGCCCTGGGGAATAGCTGCAAGGTAATCCCCAGGCCACCTGCCTCCCACGGGAAAGAAAGGAAAACCACAAAAGAAAAAGAAAAGAAAAAAAAACGAAAGGGAAGGAACAACCCT
>VYZS01004419.1:3479-16512 GCA_013400695.1 Neodrepanis coruscans | reverse complement strand
TAAAAGCAGACTTTTTTTTTTTTTTATCAGGGTGTCCCTGACAGTGTCTGAGCGTTGCTGGTCTTGCAGTTGAGACAACTGTAGTTCTGGAGGCAGTGGTACAGGAGATTGACCTACCTGACACACACACAAAAAAGTGTGGTTTCAACTAATGCTGGTTTCTAATTTGCATTTTCCACATTTTAGCTACGGCTGCATGCAATGTTTTACAAGTATATAATACATATAAAGCTGGAAAGATTTCTTAAGGAATAAGTAGACAGAGAAAAAATGTGTGAAATAAAATTCACCTTTTCCATATTCTGCTCATCTTAACTAACTCACATACCTGCTCATGAGGTCACAGCTGGTTCCTGTCCCCATAGGGGACAGTATAGCTTACAAATAAACCATAGTAACAGTTGAATTAACCTGAAAGACCACGTAGAACCATGTGCAAATCCATCTTGTATTTTGACTTTGCCTAACCCACCCAAAGCCATACCAGCTTCCAGCAGATGCCAGCGCTCTTAAGGATAACTGCCACAAATGTTTCCTTTTTCACACCCAGAGTTTATAGTTGCCTGGGGCCCAAAGCAGGCAAAAAATGCAGTCACAAGACAGCTGTAGTTTCTCAGGAAAGCTATACACTAAGGCTGTGTAGTCCACTATTTTATTGCCCTGAAGGACTCAAAATGGGGTATTTTATGCCATTGCAAAGATTAGTATTGCTTCTTCTTAAGTATGTGTAACTGCATTCATGGTAACAGAGCTACTAAAAGCAGTCAGAGAAATACAAAAAGAAGCCTTAAACCCCTTTAAACTCCTCAATTTTATTTTTTTTTTTCACAAAAGATGGCTATACACCAGAGGTGACTCAGGGATAAGTAAGCATTTATCAAGGATAGCCATTGGCGACAAACTTTTTTCATAACATCATCTATCATGGCAGTCTAAAGTGTCAGTCATTACTCCCTCCTGATTTGAAAACTAAAGCTACTACTTTTCATCCATTCTCCACTGAAAAAAAAAAATGAAATCACTCTTCAGCTCTGCAAAGAAGAAAAATGCAAATTTACTGGACTAGGAAACAAGTTAAAAAAAGGATCTATAGACCACAAAGTTTCTAGTAAGTCAAAGTAGCTAATTATGAGCCAAATCTTTGCTAAATACAGAGAAACTCTACTAAACTATGGGAAAAATAGTATTTATGAGTTCCTTCCTGTTTCTTAGTACAGACATTCTTTCTATCACACACCAAAAAAAGTCTTCAAGGATTTAAAATGTTGGCCAATATTTTTACTTCCACTTTATTACTGTCACAGGAGATACTGGAAAAACTAACGGATTTAATACTCAGTACTGATGGTCAGAAATAAAGAAAGGTCTCATTTTTTGGAGAAAAGAGCAACAACAACAAAACCCCACAATTTCTCTTGGGTTCTCTCCTGCCTCTCTGTCCACTCATGCTCTCAGGGTTGTGCCCTGGCACTACCTGCCTGGAGCAAAGCTGCAGCCCTTCCCATCATCCCCGACCTGCCCCATGGCACCACTTCAAATAAATACCCTGCAGCAGCAGCAGCAAGGAGTTAATTTATGTGTTTGAATTCAAAGAAAAGAACTTCCCTGTCCATTACTGAGGCTCCTGGGTTTCCCCTTGCCAACTCACCCAAGCAGAGGGATCATTACTCCACCTTGGACCTCTGCACCAGGCACCACTCTGTCTGCAAGAGGCCATGGGAATTGCACAGGAGAATACACAGAAGGTAGGCACTAAACCAGTTTCATCTTATATCTGGATTATTTTAAGACCTGGAGCATGAAGTTAAAGGTATATTCTAAAACACCATTAGCTATTTTACCACATAGAATACTTTTCCTCATGTGCTCCTTTGGTTTTTAAGATTCCTGCTAACAACTTGTGCATCAAAAACATTCTGCAGAAAGTGTTGCATGTTGCAGTTGTATTTTGTGACAGTTTTTCTTCTATCACTCTTTTATTTTATGTATTTAATATAACTGAAAATCTTTGCTCTGTTGCTCTGCAGAAAACAGAATAAGAGTTTCATTCTTTCTTCAGTTTCTCATTTTATATATATTTTTTTCCCTTTTCTATAGTTCCCCTTGTTACTGTTTTAGAAGAAATAATCTATCTTTTCAATCTCTCTTCATATGAGTTTTCCATGCCCTTAATCATTCTTGTCACCTTTTCCTCGCTCCCTCCATTTCTGCAATGATCCTTCGGCAATGGAGTGACCAGAACTCACAGAAGCCTCAAGCATTGATTTATACTTAATTAACTTCTAAAGCCCTCAAAGAAGCAAACAGAAGTCTTAGTTAACAATGCCTGCCGAGCCATTGGGTTGACCCAGGCCTTCAAAAAGAAGCTGAAATTTGGAACAGCTTGCTAGGCAACCCTTCTGTATGTTTTAACTTCACACCCAAGATCTTTCCAATGAGGTTAATTAAGAATTGCAGCTCTTTATTTCATTCTTGTGGGTGACAGTATATGGAATTTACATGCTCACATTCCCACGTTACTATGCATATTGTTACCACAGAGTACACAGGGAGATGTTGAATGACACACTTTCACTATATAACATAAATTTACATGTGTACATTTGCGCCTGAAACTACATTCAGCTCCATCACATTTCTCCCCCTATCTGATGTGGATAGCCAGCCAATGACACCTTTTGTTGTGATCCAACAAAACCTATTCCAGAAAATCACACTGTTTTACCAAGGAATTTATCTTTCAAAGAATTAGGAAGCCAGAATGAAAGCTGAAAAAAGGTAAAATCCAAGTTCCTTTTCCCCATGCTGTCAGAAAGGCATCAGCATACTGAATGTTTACCTTTTCATCTTTCCTTCATTCTTCTCTTAATAGTTAACAGGAAAGATTAGTGTATCTGCAACATGTAAATATTTTATCCAATACACTTCTGAAGATCAGGGGGATGTTCAGAACAGCAGTACTAAGAAATTGGTAGCTTTGGTAGTTAGTTCTCTACTGAAGCCCACTTCATAAACCATATATATCTGCTATTGTCAGACAGCATGACCAAGGACAAGCCCTCTAACGTGCATATATCTCCAAGCCAGGTAACATTTGATGAGAGGAAAGGGAGTGATTTTAATCAGCCAAGATAAGCATGTAATCCCAATACCAAAAGTGAGTTTTATCATGATAATTTTGAGCTGTTCTCCCTTTGGAGTGCAAGATCAACCATCTCTGAGATCTCCTGAGATGCTGCCAGAACATGGTTCTGCAAAACAGCAGCAGTCCTGTGTAGAAGGAAAAAGCTGGAATCGTCAAGAAGCCTGCAACTATGCTAGCTAGACAGAAAAACAAATGCTCCACCAGAATTGAATAGGATTTTATCAGTCTGAAATATTAAAAATTAAAAAAACTATTTCCCTGATCAAAATCTGTGCTTGCTCAGAATGCAGTCATGCCAAGCAACCATCAATAAAACATCACTCATTTTTCTTTAGCAAAAAGTCCAGAAACCAGTTGGCAAAGCTTAGAGAAACCTTCATGCATTTTCTCCTCTGGATAAGCCATGTACAATAAATTTGACTTTCTTCTATTCATAAGCTATTCTCTCCCATTCTCCTCCAAATTAATTTTAGTTCTTTGAAGGATTTAACTTCTAGGAGCATCCTTTTATAGTCTCCCTTCTTTGGGATGCTTGGTAAGAATACACATGATGAAAACTGTATCTGCATGCTGAAAGCTGAGAACCTGAACTGGAATGTTGCAGGAATGCCCCAGCTGACATACACTGCGGTGACAGACACTGGTGCTATGAGAGCTTAGAACCTGTTACAGCAAAAACCACAGTACAAAGAAGTCAGGTGAGTTTCTCAGTCCTTTACCATACCTTGCTAGTGTGCTTTAAATCACTCAGATTTTCTTTTACAGTTCTTTAAACTGGTAGAAAGCATTTAGATCTCTGTTGTGCGTGCAAATACATAAGATGGAAAATATCTTGGATATGAGGTCCTGATTCCTTGGAGCTGGAGCTTTTTCTGTGTTAAGAGAAATAAAAAGGGGCCTCTTGTCCAGCCAACACAAATCACATCCTCAATGTCCAATTCATTGTAGCTCAGCACACAGGCCATCCCTGGGTCCCCCTGTCCTCATGTGTCACACACACTCCTGAGGCTGTTCAAGATGGCACCTCTTACCTGTGCCTTGAGGAGGATTGAAGCAGTTGAGTAGCATGACCCCAGGAGAGCTCCCATCTGCTCTACCCAAATTTGTCTCATAGTTTATATCACAATAAAACACAAAAAACCCATCAGAGTCCACTCCGAATATTCCACTTGGCAACATCCTTATAAGAGTCCCTACACGGCTACAGGCAGAGGAAAGTTGATTTGAAAACTACTTTTGTTCATCTGTCCCACAAAACAGCCAAGCCCGTATGGGCTTTCCAGTGTAAAACCTCAGGTGGCTGTGGTCAGCCTCAAATCATTCCCTAAGGCAAAGCACGAACACACAGTGCAGGAAGGACAAAGATCCTTGAAGGTAAGATCTTGCTGGTTTGGGCAGGACACAGACCTGCTCCGTCAGCACATTGCCAAGCACAGCACGTCTTCCCTGCATGCACAGAGAAGGAGAAAGGAAGCAACATAGTGTTCCCCATTCCTCTTCCCTTTGGCTGCCCACCATGTGAGACTGGTGTGCAGGAGGAACAGATGCACCCAGAAGAAAGCAGAAGGGAGAATGCTTTTATGTACCTTACAGACTTCAGAGAATAAACTGCAACCTGTTCCTGCTCACAGGCAACATGGTCCTATAAGAACAGACAAACATTATCTTCCACAGTCCTTTACGTGCAAAAAATTAACTTCTACTCTCTTCCAGAGACCCTGGTAAAAGATTCATCCTGCAAATAAAAAACACCCTTCCCAGTCAAAAACTTTATTTTTTTCATCTAGTTCGGCACTCTGGAGGAATATGAAAGGCTCAGCAAGCCAGATCGCAGTATTAGCTGCTGAACATTCAGAGAATATACAATAGAACAATGTGTCAAATATGAAACATGATAACAGAGCTGCTGCAAAAGAAAAAGGAAAGTTCTAAAACACCAAAAAAGGAAGAAGTGTGTAGGAAAGACAGGCCTGATTATCCTCTACATTACATCAGAAAAAAAAATGCCACTGAAGACAGTATAGTTATTCCAGAAAGAAATTGGGACACTTGAGATGATGTACAGCCTGGGACTGCAAATCAAATACTCTCCAGCCCATTAGGCAAGGCTGTGGTTATCTTTGGCTTCTTTATAACGTACAGGCACTGGGACATAATCAATTTACCAGGGGGAGACAATCCATTGTACTTATCCAGAACCAGCCCACGCTCAGCTGGCAAACAGCCTGTGGCACTGTAGGGATGGGAGGAAGGGGCTCTGAAGCAGGAGCAGGATGCTCAGGAGTGGGATGCAGGACAGAGAGTTAGGGCAGATAAAGAAACAGTAATTCTCACCCTCTAAAACCAGGTGACTACAGCCAAATCATTAATAAAACTGCTTGCTGAATGAATTTATATCTTCTTCTTTTCCTGTGCTAAGAAACTGCTTGACCAGAGATGGTGCCACGGCCATTCAAGCTATCTATTGGTTTAATTTACCAGGCAAGATGCAGCCTGCAAGTCCACAGCACTTCCAGCACATTTTCTAAGAAATGCCTGTTTGGGTAAGGACTCTGGATTTCCCAGTAATTAAAAATGAGTCACTAACCTAATTTCCCCTCCTACTATTTTCACTTAGCATTTTCTTACACCTTAAATACACAGAAATCACACTCCAAGATGCTTGGAGCACATTTGTCCTTGTTTCAAAAACACCAAACTCAAACACCATATTCTTCAGACAGGGAAAAGTAAACAAAGGTGGCTAAGAGAAGGAAAGGGTCAACATCACCTTTTCTCTGCCACTTTGCACTGGTCACATGCAGATAAACAGACTTAGAAAAGACGGTTTCTTTATGAAAATATAAACCCAGATGGCACTTTCTCATCTGAGATCAACAAGAGTTGCATGTATACTCATTTTCCTTCCACACCTACAGAAAAACTCCCTCTACCTGCTCATTCTACTGTAAAAAAAGTGTTTTTCCCCTAGAAGTTTATGCACTGCCACTGTTACAGCAGTTCAGGATCTGGGCTGTGAAAGTAAAACCTCTTCTGGTAAGGGCTAGTCCATTTCTCCAAAAGGAGTAATTTACAGAAGTTATTCAGGCAAATAGAGGAGAGCCATCAGTAAGAAGGCCAACAAATCCCTCTCATACAGCCCTCGTGGTTCCCCCGGGGCTGCCCTGCTGCCAGGGTGCGTGTGCTGGAGCAATGGGCAGAGCAGGGAGGAGGTGATGGGAGAGCATCGCTCCTCACAGACAGACACCACAAACTCAAACACAGATTTCCCACCCTGAAATCTGTGCCATCGAGCTTCAGCACTTAAGATGGGCACTTCTCACTGAGCAGTATTTTGAAGCTGATTTTAAATGCTAGGGTTATGTTAGCGAACACACCCCTATTTATTTATTTATATCCTGATTTATCGAACAGGCAAGTTTGATACATTTCTGATGATTTATAAATTCATATAGTATTTTTGAATGTTATTGTGAACATTACTAACATTTAATTGTATGGTTACCACAGGAAGCAAGGTTAGGGAATTACAGAGTCCACTGCACACTAATCAGATTAAAAAAAAAGCCAGACTAGAAGTTAAATCCAGATTTGTACACACCATTTTGCCTCATTCTGCTTGGGCCAACCACTGTCTGACTTCAATGACATGTTTAAACATAAGGTAAACTCTTATAATCACCTTGAAGCACTTCCCACTTCTTTTCTTCTTCTAATATTGCTACTACCGTGTAGTCACACACATTTCATGTACTGTGAAAACTATCTCACCCTAAAGTACAGTGCTTTAGGTAACAACACTACATGCAATGTATTGCAGGTTCTTGAGAATTTATTTTAAGAAAAAACGCTAATCTCAGATAGAGAAAATTGTTCACATAATACACAATAAGCAGACAAATGGACAAGAACAACTGTTTTAATCCGTATACCTCCCCAAGTATGCTTTATCACAAACAACTACAGTTTGTCCTGTTTATGTAGTCATGAGATTATCTTTTTTTTTCTCTTTAATAAGGACAGAAGAAAAAAAAATTAAAAATGTGTTATGGTCTTTGTTTTCCCAGAGGAAAACCAAAGCAAGCCCTTCAAACCATTAGGCCTTAAGGCAAAATTTTCACCTATTCAAAATCCTTACTAAATGCATTCCTTCTGAAGTGTTTACTAAATACTCATGTACTGAATACACTTTATCCTCAGTGATATCTTTTGTGCTTAAGTGTAGGAGGCTCCTTGAAAACTAAGTTTTATAAAGATAAGAGGTAATACTTTATGATACTGATTATCCCCAGTTTACCAGCTTTCTTTGGTCGCAATGCTGATGTTAATTGGAGTATTACTGAGAACTCAATCAATAAGTACAGCAAAATTTCCCTTTTTTTCCTCCCATTTCACATAGTTCACAAAATGTCATTTTTAAGGAGTTGATATAGTTATTACTATAACATTAAGGTCTAATACTATAATAACAAGTTTGTTTATGAAATTCAGTCGAGAGTGTAAAAATATTAAGCCATATTAGAGGTAGTGAATTGTCTGTATATAAATACACAAAACCCAAGTAGAGGGTTTGTTTCCAGTGGATTCTTTCAGTTGCAGCCTTTCATAACATCTGCAACAAAATATTAATTGTAATTGTCATAAATACTGTGCTCTTAACATCTCTAATATAAAATACCAGCAGGATCTCTATAAAAGCAGAGAAGTTCTTAGGGGCTTTGAATCCAGCAGGATCATGTAATTAATAAGACTGTATTTGACAAAGGAATATATAATTTATATATAATATAATACATGTAATAACATAGAATTTAACATATAATTTACAATTATATGCCTGCCGAATCATGTTATTTGGACAAGTTTTTAAAACACTGATGATTTAATCCATCTCCACAGATAGTGCATGGCTCATGTAACTTTGAATACCTCAGGCACGTTAAGAGGGAACTTCATTGTAAACGGTGTGGTCTTTTCCCAGTCTCTTTTTAGAGGAAGTTCTTTTGGCTGAGACAAAGGAAAATTAAAAAGAACACTATTGACATAAAATATTAAAAGGCAAGCCTGCTGAAGCCAGCTTCAGAGCATTTTAACTTTTGCCTTTAAATTCCATTATGGGCAACATTTTGCCAAGCATTATCAGTGATGCAGAAGACCATGCTCATAGGAAAGTTCTGCACTGAACAGTATAAAATATGCTGATGATTTAACATCTCGCACACCCCAGCATTCCCCACACAGGGGTCAAAAGCCAGGGTTCAGCTGGACTCACAAATACATCACCCTGAATCAAACAGAGCATCCCTAAATAGTAGCAGTCACTAACACACACTCATTACATTAATAAATTGCTTGCTAATGGGAGCAGTGACAAGTAAGATGTGCACTTAACGGCCCTGTCTGCCGCCCACTCCCGATGCCTGAATGCCCGTTTTTCTCTGGGTTATGTTCTAAAGTCTTCAAAGTGCATGAAGAAAATCTGCTGCTCAGTGTTGTGAAATAAATCAAAGAGTGTCTGCTGAAAATTCCTAAAACGCTTCTGCCCTAATCTCCTGGACCAGAGAGTGGGCTTGCAGAATGCTAAACTTGCTTTTCAAAGAAGATCAAAGCAACACCAGCAACAATTAAAAACAGGGGTGCAGGTGGGCGCATGCGCAGGGGCTCCACGGAGGCACTAAGAACCTCTTTTTAGTCATCCCTGAATGCTAACGCTGACTTATCTAATCATTACACGTGTGGTTTGGAAGGACAGGAGACGTGTTTATAAAGCACACAAAAATTGTCTGTCTTTATGTATAAAATGTGCTTTATGCACAAGCAACATTTCACGAGATACACTATTTCCCTTAATTTTGAAAAGCTCCTCAGCTACTGTCTAATTAAAAGCTGTTTGTAATTTTGTTGTTGAGTGATTCAAAGATAAATGAAGTTGTAATTGTGTATCTGTATTTCCTCCTGTTACTTAGTCGTTTCCCAGACCCTACTTTAACACTTTGAGGGCCAGATGCTTGCCTTGCCCAACACCTGAAGAACAAGGTATCAAGAGGGGCCGTTTGGCAGCTTATCAAGGGCACTGCAGAGGTTTTATTTTCCTTCTTCAACTTTTACATGGTACTGGCTGTTCTGCCTAAGACAGGTTGTTTCTACACACATTTACACAAGAAATACTTGTGTCAGTAGTGGAGTGTAAGGACTGCTCGTGTAGCAGGTGAGTTCCTGAGGAAGGATGATGTTGCATGACAGGTGCTACGCCTCCAGTATGTGGGGAAGACTTAGCAGCCAGCCTGCTATTTCTCTGAAAACACGATTTGTCTGTTTTGCCCCTCTCAAGCTGGCATTTCACTGCAAAAACCAGAAAGGAAAAAAAAAATAAATCTACCCTCATCAACCAAACAAAAAACAACCACCACCACCACCAGCTATGGGAAAAAACTCTCCAAAGTTCACAGGGTGAGTAAGGAAGGAGTAAAACCCCAAATGAACTCTCCTGGCTGAACTGGGTTAGGATGAAAAATGCTTCTGCTAAATGCTGAAAATTTAGGTCAGTCTTGTTTATGTGAAGATATAAACCACTGACATTTTGAGAAGCATGTGAATCAAAGTGATATTTCAGTATTCTCTCTGAATCACATTGGACCACCAGGCCCTTTTATACCAACCAATTTCTACCCCTTCAAATTAAAAAAAAAAAAAAAATCTGAATTGTCACGTCAGATGTAAGCAGCAATGCATAGGAGTTCCATGCTTTAAAGCCTAGTGGCAGCAGCCCCTGAAATATTTCATATTTTTAAAATACACTGAGTTAACCAAGTAGCTACTTGGGAAACATTTAACAGAAGAGAACCAAATAGGTACAATTTTGAAATCCACCTGCTTTTTTTCTTACTCCATATTAATATGGGTTACATTACTCCCCTATGAGTATCAGAGAAGATGAGGAAAAATATTGTGGATGCTTTTCTGAGATCTAATTGATGTTATCCAAAACATGTATCACATCAGATATCCATTACATTTAACACAGCTCAACACAAGGCGATTCTGACAATGCCAATAGGGCTCAAGCCTATTTTTCTTCAAATCCATGTGAATAGTTTATTATATACAGATTCAGACTCAGTGATTCATTTTGATAAAATGCTACTTAGCAGCACCAAAACTGCCTGAGCATTTTGTCTGCCTATACTAGGGCTTCCTACTGCTATCATTGAAACAAATGTCAAAATTCCCATTTACTTCCATGGGAGGAGAGCCAAGCCCTTAGAAACCTTTGTATTTAAGGAAAAAAACATTTTTCCTCCAACTCATAACTATAGTTTCCCTGAAAAACCAATGAAAATGTTTAAGAAGTCAGGTGGTTAGGACTGGGCCCAGAGGTCAGGAACAAAGAATATTTATACAGTCTTGTTCTTGAAAAATTGATCAGCATCCTCAAAGCATTGTTGATATTTTTAAATAGAAAATGTTGCTCTCCCATCTGAATATGAAGATTTTAAAATACGTATATATATATATAAATGAATCTGTGAAAAAAATAATTGAAGCCTATATTTCATTTAGTGTCTGGATTGCAGATTCTTATTAAACAAACTAGAGCTCATTATAAAATCAATATCAACCACTACACTCCCAGGAGAAATGGCAAAAAAGGTCACTCCAAGAAATTCAAACAATTTTCCTGCTGGAAGGGCACGATTTTAATTACAGATACTATTAATTAGAGCTGTCAGTAGGAAGATTGTCCTGTTAATTATCACAAATTCAGTTTCAAGTGTGGTTTTGGAACCTGGAGGGCTTTTTTAAAAAAATAAAGAATTCTTGTATTCATGTTGAATGGAAGAAAAAGACTACCTATTGCTTCTGCACCTTAAATAAGCCAACAGCAAGTTTCCTATTAAAACCAAACAAAAATATTTATGGCCACAACCTCATTGGTCAACAAAACTGATAAACTGCTGTTTTGTTCACATTTTATCCCAGAGAACACTCCTTTCTTTTCTACTGGAAATACTCTTGCTCTGTCTTGATTTAGAAGGCATTAAATTCAAAGATCTAAAGTAATTTAATGTTTTGGTTTTTTTAAAGTAAACATTTCACTTAAACTGAAAACCCAACCCATTGCTGAAAATACTAATTGTTACAGAAACATTCATATTTATTAGTCTGTACCAAATTCTCCCTAGACCCAACTTGTGGAGACATACTTGATACATTACATCTTTAACATATAAGAGGTAAAGATAGACCCAAACTTTGTGAGGAAATATGAGTTTATCCCCATATGACTCTCAGCTGCCAATTTGAATCTATCTCAGCTCCAGGATACTGAAAGGCCAGAATGCCTGATCCTAAGCAGAACAAGTAAAATAAAACTGGACAAAACTGGTCTCGTTAGTGAGACCCTATGAGTGTGCAGCAGACACGGGTGCAACAGAAACACTGTTTACACATTCTCAGAGTCTTTTTCCTGGTCACAATCCAAATATTTTTGGATAGCAGACCAGGGCTGTGTGGTGTATGACTATAACACATTCATTACTACAGCAATAGCACACCAAGAAATAAGTGTCATGATCATGTTTTAACAAACTTCAGGAAGATGCAGTGTCTCTCTGCACCCATACTTTTGAAACTGAAAGAGAAAGCTTGAGGTTTCTGATTTATTTCAGGAAAGCTGAGTGCAGTCCTCCCGTATTACCCGGTACACATCTGCTATCATTGTTCTCCCAGAACCAGTCCTGGTTTACCTCCCCATCTATCAGTATTAGATTTCATTTTATCTGAATAATGGCAGAAGGTGGCAACAGATCGGGTCAAAGGCTCTTTTCATATCAGACCCTGAAGAAGTCGATTACTCAAAAAGAGAGACATCTTCAGATAACCGTGCAATCCATTCCTCATAAATGTTAAAGATTTTTCGTTATTAATAGTGGCAGGGGTGACAGATTATGGATATTAATGTTATTTTTCTGAGAATTTCAATGGCAAGGGCTTCTTTTTTTTCCTCCCCCCTTTTTTTTTCCTTTTAATGTTTCTAATTAGGCACGAATTTACAGCAACTACCAGAACAGCCAAGATTAATACCCAGCAGTAAAAAGCTACTACAGCGAATCCGCGGGACTATGAATGGAGCGGGGGCGGGGGGGGACAAAGCCAGAAACAAATCCACCTTCGCTACTCCCAACGCGAGAAGGGCCCCCCGGGGGTCTGTCGGGCACCGGGGCTCAGGGCCAGAGGAAAGCTTGGTTCTTACCTGGTAAGCAGCGGGCGCGTCAGAGCCGGCGTCAGCCCCCAGGGCCGAA
Source organism: Neodrepanis coruscans (assembly GCA_013400695.1). NCBI lineage: Eukaryota > Metazoa > Chordata > Aves > Passeriformes > Philepittidae > Neodrepanis > Neodrepanis coruscans. Next base: position 4,065 of record VYZS01004419.1, on the reverse strand, counting down.
AGCTTCTCCTTCAGACGGTGGTGGGCGCGGTGGCGGAGGCAGTAGGCGACCCCCGACGCCACCAGGACCCCGGCGATGCAGGCGAGGGAGAGGAGGGTGAGGAGGAGGAATTTGGCGGACTCTGCCTCTTCCCCGCGCTGCGCGAGCGGCGGGACGTTGCTTTTCTGCAGGGGAGGAGAGAGAGGCAGCGCCTGAGTTGCGCGGTCGCGGAGCAACGCGGAGGGGGGACCCCGTCGGGGGGGGACACCCGGCAGCGCGAACTTTCGGCCGAGGAGGGAGGCAAACTGAGGGGCAGGGACAGGACCGCTGCCATGCCCCGCTCCGTCCCCTCCCCTCCGGCGACTCACACTTAACTACCCAGAGGCGGAGGCGCTGGATGGGCGCAAGCACCGCGGCTCGCCCTGCAGCTTCGCGCCCCCCATCCCTCACCGCACCGAGGGCCAGGAGCGCAGCAAGGGAAAATCCGGTATTGTTTCTTTCTTAGTGAAAAATAAAACACAGAACGACAGGGAAAAAAAGGAAAAAAGAAGTAGGTGGCGATCCTTCCTTTTGTTTCTTGTAGAGGGAAAAGGGTAAAAAAAAAAAA